>VCCN01003143.1:5971789-5986065 GCA_006491835.1 Architeuthis dux
CTTTAAGACTTAATAGTTCACTACTTCAAAGCAGTTAATAGTTTAAATTAATGTTTATCAAATCTCATTAGAGGTTTTACTAAAAAGTGACTGGACTCATTTAAGTGGAAGAGTCCATAGTTTCAAATGGTGAGTAAAAGATATTTTTTATCAGAAAAATATAAATTTTACCGTACTTTTATTATATATTATGGACAGAGAAACAAAGAAACAAACAGAAAATGTCACACTGTTTATTGTATAGATAGATAACATGATTATGTTTTGTGCAAACTCACTTTCAGAGTCAATTATAAAAGTCACTAGAATATCAGAACAGGTTTTTTCTAAAATTATTTTAGCCATAAATGATGTTTATATAAATTAAATTGAATTTTAACAACACATATTTTTAGAGTTATAGCTGAGAGGTCAGAAGTTCTACCCAAAGTGATGAGATAGTAAGATTCATTATTACATATTTACCTAGAAGACAAACAAGTCAAAACCACCCTCAACTTGTTATTTTAAAATATGTAATATACTAAAGTTAAACAAAAAATGTAAACAAGAACAGGTCTGTTTAGTCACTCAATAGAAAACGTCATGTGACCAATGTCTTTTGGCAGCATTCCATGTTGGGGGTGATCAATTAGATTTAAAAAAAAGGGGTTATCAATGAATTACTTCTCTTGCCTTCTGTGGGGCCATGGTCACAAAAAAAGTTCAAATTTTCAAAAACAAGCTTGAACACTGCCGGGCACAAACTAAGGGATCAATTTAGCATAAACTTACATTGTAAATTGACCCCCCCCCCTAAAAACCTATTTTGGGGGTAATTTAAAAAGAAAAAAACAACTGTTTTTTTCTAGACATAATAAGGAGTAAATGTTTAAATTTTCAGCCCTCTAGCACCATTGGTGTGGCCTGTATGCAAGACACATACATAACCAGTTAGACACACTCATTTAAACACTATGCTGACAGTTTTGGTATGACGGTTTCTAATTGATTGAGCATATCTAAATAACTGGCAATGTACATGACCAGATTAACTGAAAATGAATCCATCAATAATGGTTTTAATGCTGGTAGGCTTAAATGCCATGGCTTTTCATCTTTCTTTGTTCCAAAAACCAGCAATTAACCACCAATTTTTTCCCCTATTTTCTATCGCACTATTCCTCCACAATGTATTCACCAATTTCTTCTCTGCTTTAATGCTATGCAGTAAATACATCAAGAAGAATGTTGACTTAATAGATGTTGTGTTTTATCACAAAAAACCAAAAAAAACTTTTTAATTTAATGACATTCTTGATATTGGATGTAATGGCAAGTTTGGTTTTCTGGATTTAGCGGCATGTCAACCTTTTAGTAGGTTATATAATGCTGGAAATGTTTTTTGTTGGGATATTGTTAGTTGTACTGTTTAGTTTTGATTTGGGGGAGAGGTATTTGGTTTCATCGTTGTGTTTTATGTGTATTTGAGGGAAATAGGTGTAAATAATTTGGAGTATTTTGATGAGGTGATTATATTTTCGAGTAGAGTCTTACTTCTTTCAGGAATTGAATTATTTTATGTGGTTTAGTTTTGTTGAATAGATCTTTCAGGTTGTTTGCTTGGTAGTGTTTTGTTCGAATTGGATTTAAGTCTATACAGTTTAGTGTAATGGCAAGTGCTTAGTCAAATAATTTATTTTATAAATAAAAAAATCTCTCCATTTTCTATATTTACTCGCCTTTATTGACTGTTCATTTTCACATGAACTTAGTTGGTCTTTAAATCTCTATCCTCACACCACCTTCTACAACCCCCACCACATTTCAAACGCACTTATGCATCAAATAACATTGGGCTATAGTTTGGTTGTGCATAACCCTTAATTGTTGTCATGACAGATTTCAAGCGACATTGATGCCTTTGATTATTCACTGACAAAAGCTGTGGCCATCCTACATTCTCACACTCTTGTGAATCTAGCATAAGACCTTCCACTGATGTCGTCCGACTTAGTCCCACAAATGCAAGGTCAAGAGATAATTCCCTTCTACCAGGATCCAAAACAATATGGGATCTTGTTCATCCTTGTGCTTTGTGAATGGTTACTGCAAATTCAAGATACAGAGGAATTTGCCTCCTTGAGTAGAGACACCCCTGCTCCATCCATGTCACCTGTTTTGTTGGTATAGGTATTTGGATGGTATGGACCCCAGGCAGGCCCACAGTAATCAGGGAACTCCACAGAAACTGCCAATGGCAATGATGACTATGCTGGGCCAAGAAGTTGAAGGTTGAAGCAACAGTACCAATAACTCCATTTATAAGACCAGCCTCTACCCACATGTTTGATTGAAGCATAACCTTTGCTCCTTTTGCAAGGTAGAGGACGCCTTCCAATCTACTAACAACACCGGTGCTTGACTGGGCAGCCTATGGTGGCTGGTGAACAGATTTAATCTGACAAATGGGTTTCTGCATCTCCCAGAGTTTCAACTGGTTGTATTGTTTCTCATCCTCATGTCTTCCAACCAATCGTGGTGCATTTTTAAACTCTTTAACTTCATAGTCAGATACTCTGGACTTGACACGAGTGAGTAGTATAGTGTGGTCATCTCTTGTTATTTGTCCATCTGTTACATGCTGGAGGATAGTCTGGAATCTTTGCTGTTGTTCCCCACTGACACAGTCACATTCCACTGCTTCTAATAGGATTGCATGTTTGAAAGATTGAAAAGTCACTTGAACTTACTCACTCATGCTGCCACCACCAAGTATTGGATCATATATGGGTCTATCTATAATTGGAGGGGTCTGTCCGAAATCACCCATGAGACATACACTGATACCACAAACAGCTTATTTCTTTGATTACAAAATGCTTGTCGCAACCTTCGATCAATAGCTTGTAACACGCATTGTTCTACCATAGACATTTCATCAATGATTAGAAGTTTCAGACCTGCAAAACGGGATTGAAGTGTATCGAGGGCCTCATTTTTCAAGTCTTGCATGTTGTTGGTGATTGGTACTGGTGTAATGTGCTCCCATTGATATTGAAGACAGTTGTACCAGTGGGTGCTACCACACGTAACATGGCACTTAATGCTTCTCCAAATTCTTCAAAAGCAAACTTCTGAACACATCTGATAATGAAGCTCTTTCCCAGTACCAGCTGTCCCACTTATAATAAGATGTATTGGGTCACAGGTGCCTTTTATAGCAGCACACAGTTTGTTATAAGCCACAGGCTGTCGCATTCAAGATTATAGGGTCTGCAGCCGATACAGTGCTGTTTATGGGAATTCTCTCTTTGGCATGGCTGATAAATGTATCAGCATAGCCAACAATGGCTCTGTGGTTTTCCAAAAATCCATGCCAGTCATAATTTTGAATGGTGACTTCATTCTCAATTTGATGAGGTCTACCAGCAAAGATGTAATCATGGAGAATCCGATTGTCCTCTTCGACATCCAGAGGAACACTGTCATCCTCTTCATTTTATCCCATGTCTCTCAGTCTCATAGTATACAGTTGATGGCATAATGATTCAGGTATCATTTCTCCATCACAAATAAAAGCATCAAGTGCCTCTTTCCATGTATCAGGTCATTGTTATTCCTTCATGGCTTGTAAATCCTCAACTAGACCATGGACAAAGGAAGTGAATATGGGTGAGCAGCTGCAGCACTTGATGAAATTCCATGATGGTAGATTTGCTAGACATCCTAGGTTTTTGTTGACAAAATGCTTCTATATCAGTGTCATCAAGTCCAGTGCATCAGAGTCTTGGATATATCCTGGGAATTGCTTGCTTCATGCATAGTCTATATGACTCCATATTGAAGTGTCAGACAAAATCAATGAAATTTATATTTTCCATATCATTGGTAATCGTCAGTATGTGGTCTGTCCCAGTGTTTTTGCTTTGTACTCCCAGTCTCTGGATCCACCTCATGTTCATTTGATCCATATGAAATGTGGCACTTGTTATACAACCTGGAAGACTACATGGTGTACAGTCTCCTGAGAGGTATAATCATGTTTGACTACACTGTTTGTCATCAACTTTGTATATTCTTGAGCAGCTATCACTTCCCTCTTATTTTCTGCCGGCTGATGCAAAAGAGCTTCTGTCAAGGTTTTTGGATTTGTGCTTGCACATGTAATTGGTGAGATACTGTACAAGGACATGCTTGGAAGTGCAAGGCTTTATATCCATGTTGGCCTAAAACTTGAGGAACCAATCTTTCTTAGCAAATGTGTTCAGATGTGGATTGTTTCTGGCTGGAACATATTAAAAAAACGCCAGGCCTGTCACCCTGTAGAAATGAGGACTCTGAACCTCTTTACAAAACTTTGCCTTGCATTTCTGTTTGCCATTAGTCAGAGACACATTGAAATTCTGCAGCTGTTATGACTACACTTGTTTGCCAAAAACATTTCATCCATTAACTTGTCTGCACAGTCACCATATTTTTGCTGGCATTGGTGTTGTCTGGCAGCACAATGGTTGGAT
Source organism: Architeuthis dux (assembly GCA_006491835.1). Taxonomy (NCBI): domain Eukaryota; kingdom Metazoa; phylum Mollusca; class Cephalopoda; order Oegopsida; family Architeuthidae; genus Architeuthis; species Architeuthis dux. Next base: position 5,976,289 of record VCCN01003143.1, read on the forward strand.
TACTTTGCTCACTACTGTTAGGATCAATGGCTTTCAGTTCTACAATTCTTTCTGATGTGAAGGGCCCCACTCGATTCCATGCTGAACAATATGAATCAAAGTACTGGGGAAGAGATTGTTGTTCATTCGCTTGTTCAGGATCTGCTATGGTAGCTTCAACATTATTGGAGGGACAACTGACATCCATAAGAGTCCATGTGCATGGACAGAGCCCCTAAAAAATGAACCAGTAATCTTTCAATTGGTTGTTTTCATACACAACATTAAAAAATTCTTGGATGCGTTTGACAAAAGATGCACTCACTATGTGTAGATTTCGAACAACATTGGGGTATTGGGCTGCATCATCAACACCCCTATCAAATACATTTTCATGTTTTATCATAATCTCTTGCAGCTCAGGCTAGTGAAGATCTACTGCATTGAGGGTGATGAAGAATGTTGGCATTCCTTTTCCCTCAATCATGTCCATCAACTTGGCTCATTTGCTGAACTTCCACTGAAGGGTGCCATTTAAATTCTTGGAGTAGTATAGGAGTTTCTTTGCTATTGAAGTGTTTCCCCTCGGCCAGAATTCTCTGTAGATCTTCTGCGGTCATATTTCCTTGTTCACTGTCATCCTGACGAGCAAAAACTCTTCCAACTTACCTGGCTTGTTTTCATTGAAGTATATTCCATGTAAAGTAGCAAAACCTAAGGTGTCTAGCAAATCTACCATCATGGAATTTCATCAACTGCTGCTCACCCATATTCACTTCCTTTGTCCGTGGATGCACAGAGTCTATGTAAGGTATATCTGCACCATCTCTTGGAAACAGTGTCGAAATTGCCTGTGAAAATAATCCCACACAAGAATATTCATTTACTGGATTAGTGTCTCTCTGTGGCCATGGAACAGTTCCTCCTGACAAGCGTGTGGTAATCTGCTCTGAAACAGTAGCCATTGGCACAGGTCGGTCCACATATGTGAATTCTGCCTGATGATCAGCTGTGTCCACTTCATCTGGGGCCCCTTCTGTGGGATTATTTGCAGCTATACTATTGTCTTCTAGCGTTGGAAGGTCTGCAGGAAAAACATTCACAAGAACGTGTGAAATGGTACCCTCGCGTATTTGTATGTTAGTATAGTAGGGTCTAATTTCTTTCAGGCATTCCCGAGTATCTCTCATCTTGTCATGGCACACAGTATAATCTCTGTGGCTACCACTCGATCCTTCTATCCTCATAATGAGTAGATTGGTCTCCTGAACTTTGTAAGAATAGATGTCAATGAAGACACATCCTATTGAAATGCTATGGTATGATGTCAATATGCCAGCTATCCTCAGCACTGATATACACACACAGAGGATGACTTTAGCAATCAACATCTCCTCCAAAATTGTGAGATCCTGAAGCATAATTGGGATAACATCAGGATACATTCCATTTTCCTGTGATGATTTTTTTATGCTTATTTGTCTCACACATTTCAGCTAATGTATTCTTTGGCCTTCCTTAGGTGTATAATTTATTTAGAGGATAGTTATAGATCTGAGTATCAGTGACTTCCAGCAGGCATTGTTAATTCACAAGTTAGACTGGAAAAAATTCAGCTTCATATACCAGCACATTTACTAATCTCCTCAATACATTTGTAAGACACTTGCGGTTGGTCCTCTTGGTGTTTTTTGCTTTACTGATAATAGAGAGCCACATTGATTTAAACTCAATACTCACTTTTGTCTAAATTTCTGAGATTAGGAATTATAATTATTATACACTGATTTAATTGCACAAGTGTCCTCATCTTGGTTGTTATAGTCACAACGTTTTAGCCATTGTACCTTCCAACCTTCTTCAGGTGTCTGTTGTAGTTGGTAACCTTCTGGGAATTTTGAACCAAACCCATTATTCAATCAACAATACAATGAGAACAATCCACCCCTGCAGATTTAATAAAGGGTTTGGTTAAAAAAAGTGTACAACGGCCAAAACATTGTTACTATAACAACTAAGATGAGAACATTAGTCAAATTAAATCAGCGTATAATAATCAATACTGACTTTGCTTATATAGCTTTTTCATCACCCTATGCACCCTCCAATGAAGTTCCCTATTATTTTGATTACATTCCAAAGAAGGCAACATGCTCATTTTCCTTTCCAAACTTTTCAATATTCTTCAAGTCTAATTTTTAAGAGTCAGTTGTTTTCTTCTTCTTCATATTCCCTACCACAACTGCATGGGATATTTTACACACAGTTTTTGATACTATTTTCCTCACAAGAACATTTAACCTTTGTGAAGAGATTGTATGGTTTTGATGTAGAAAACTATCTTGATGCTATATTGGCCATAAATCTTTTGGATTATCCAGCTACACCTCTTAAGTAAGGTAGGTCCACTGTAGTCTTAGATTCATTTTACATTCTACAATTGTTAAGTAGGCAGCATGGGTCAGAAATTTAATAAAATAAAATAAAAATAGCCACTGTAAGATTTGAACTTACATCCTGTATCCTTGGGAGCTTGTCTGACATGGATGATGCCTTACCAATTTGGCTATGGAAACCAACTAGCTGACAAAATTAAATCTACTCATATACCTGTTCTGTCTTATCTAATTTTCTCTATGGCATATTGTCTGTTTTTAAACTTCTAATCTATGCTACTTACCTAATGGTTATAGAATGTAAAACTACCTGAGCTTTGCAATAAAAAAGCAACAATAATAAGATGAAAGATAAACTAGTCAAAAAATTAATAATGAAAATGCTTCATCTAAGAAATTCAGACAACTTAAGACTAATAAGGTTTTATATAATTCAATAGTTTGTAAAATCCATTAAAAATGAATTAAATGACTGAAAAGAATAAACTTTTGGACTGCAGCAAAGAGCATTTATTGTTCAGTGCTAAATTAGAATATAATAGTCAACTTACTTTCTAGTGAACATCAGGTTTGTATAATAGATGTGAAAATTATATGAGCACAAAGTTCACTCTATATTTATATATTTCTTCTCTGTTGTAAAATATACAGAAATGATCAACACAAGCCTGGCTATTGCAGGGTCAAACTCCACTCCTACTTCTATTCTGACTGAAGATGATTACTGCAACTTTTATATTGTATATATAATAAATAAATTTGTCAGTTTAGCTCAGTTGGTAAGACAGCTGCTCACTTGGTCGTGATTTAAAATCACGGTAGGGAAAGTTAATTTTATATATAAGTTTGGTTTAACGTACTTGATAGTTAAACAGTGAAGAGTTTACTCCCCTAAATTTGGTGAGGATTGTTCTTGTTGTTCTTGTTATGGGGGGGGGGAAACAAAGTCAACTCCAACTTGGACTGGAGTTTGACAACTATTTCAAGATTGTTCCGTATATTAAAATCTCTTATTGGTAATGTTTCCTGTCATGACTAATTTCCTGTCTACCAGAGAACCATCACAAGTGTACATTTTTTTAGTACTGTTATACATTATAAATAAAAATATGTAGAAATAGATGCTCCCAAAATAGTCCAAGCCTATTCATTCCTCAAGTAGGTCTTTTGATATCTTTAACCTAGAATACCTCCAGTAGATAAGAAACTCTCAAGTTATTACTAAATCAGAAGAAAGAACTGACAGTATAAAAAAAAAGGTATGGCTTACCTTTTAACTGTTCCAGACTTTTCAAAAACATTTGTGTTAAAGCTTTTTACTTCATAATTGAAGAAAATTAAAGTTAGCAGGGAAATTAAGATTGAAAATTTCTGCATTTTATAATGTCATGACATTTAATTAGGTGTTAATAAAAATGCTTTTTATATGATATAACATGTTCTAAAAAATGCTTTTTAGCGAGCTTTGCTTTTAACTCTTAAATTCATATTTAAAAAAAATAATCAAATGCCAACTCAAGGGGAATAACTTCTGATCAGAGTTACTTCCCTTGCATTTCTAGGTAATTTTAAAAAAAAATTTTTTTTTTTTAATTCAATTCACAAAAGTGTTCAATTTTTTTCTATTCTATTCATTGAAGAGTTTCAGAGTTTAGGAGTCGTTCAAGCAGTCCATGAATTAGCATAACTTGTCCACCTTTCCCAATGACATTCTAACAACATTGTTATTTCACATCATTCATCAGTTGCATGTTAAGCAACATTAAATCAATTTTTTTTTCATACTACTATCTACTGAAATGGAAATAATTTCTATTTTAACACATATACCGAACATGCCGTACTATAAAACAAATGGTTTACAAGGATATTTGGAGGACTACTGCTTACTGTAACTCATCCAAGCCTCATAGCTCTCCATATCAAACTTTGGTAGATGGACCCCTAGTCATAATATCAACACATTGAATGCAGTGTAATATTTATATAGTTTTTAAAAAAAATAAATGTCCATCTTATATACCGGCATACATAGTACTATAATTTTATTTTCTCTCAACTTTGAATTGTAATTAGTTAGCATCGTTTCTTCAGCATTTTTGAATGAAAAATTTCACAACCTTAAATCATTAATAATTTTATTTTCTCTCAACTTTGAATTGTAATTAGTTAGCATCTTTTCTTCAGCATTTTTAAATGAAAAATTTCACAACCTTTCTATAAATCATTAATAATTTTATTTTCTCTCAACTTTGAATTGTAATTAGTTAGCATCTTTTCTTCAGCATTTTTGAATGAAAGATTTCACAACCTTTCTATAAATCATTAATAATTTTTCATTGAGTTATATTACCAAGCTATCAAACAAATTTGTACATGCTATTATGATGACAGACTTCCATACATACTGATAGAATAATCTCTCTGTCTTGGTTATGAAACAAAATGGTAATAACTGATTTTGATTCACAGCAAGTTACAGTAATTGTCCAAACAAATCATTTTATTAGAAACCGTCAACCAAAACTGTCACAAAAGGTTTCTTCAGTTTTTAAGTTGGTTCAGCTGGCTGGTTATGTATGTATCATGCAATGATACTAGAGGGCTGAAAATTTAAACATTTACTCCTTATTACATCTAGAAAAAATGTTTTTTTAAATTTTTTAAATGCGCCCCCTAAATAGGTATTCAGAGGCCGGGGTTTAATTTGCAATGTAAGTTTATACTAAATTGGTCCCTTAGTCTGTGTCCAACAGCATTCATGCTTTTTTTGTTGAAAATTCGGACTTTTTTAGTGATCACTGCCAAACAAAAGGCAAGAGAAGTAACTTATACATTGTTCACCCCAATATGGTATGCTGCCAAAAGATGTTGGCCACTTGACAGTTTCTATTGAGTGACTAATCAGACTTGTTATTAATATTTTATACTAGTATTTCTTTCATCTTATTCCTGCTGCTTTTTATTGCAACTCTCAGATGGTCATTTTACAGTTGTTAGTAAGCAGGTCAGATCTTTATTTCTCATCTATACTGCTTGCTAAAGATTATAGGATGATGATCAAACGGTTTTGATAAAAAGCAACAGAAATAAGATGGAAGAAATACTAGTCAAAACAATAATTGACAATGCTTCATCTAATAATATGTTATTCTCTAAAAGCTTACAACTTTAAATGGCTTCAAAAATACATTTACATTTCTAGTCTCAAGAATGTAGATAAAAATGACTCACTATGTAATTTTTAAAAAACAAGCCTGAAAGTCAGACCTCAGATGCGCGAGTCCTCTCCCTTACAGCAAAAAGGAATTAGATCTAGCACTAAAAAAGAGCTAGATCTACCCTCAAAAGAGCTAAATTGGCAAATTTTCTTACGTTATGTCAGCCCGTCAGTGATGGCAATCAGTACTAGAGATGCTCGTGCATCTACTTATTATTGAAACAGTTACAACAGTACTTTTGCCCATTGTTAATAAAATGAAACTGCATACATGAAAAGAATAAGTTACTTATGTCAGCCCGTCAGTCAGTCAGTGATGGCAATCAGTACTAGAGATGCTCGTGCATCTACTTATTATTGAAACAGTTACAACAGTACTTTTGCCCATTGTTTATAAAATGAAATTGCATACATGAAAAGAATAAGTTACTTATCAAGAAATCCTTAAAAAAACAAAAACAATATTTAAAATGGTAACTATAATGAGTTCTTACTATACTAAAATCAATTAAAATAAAATATCCATAGCAGTGAGCAACAAGGGAGTAAAAAAAAAAGTGTCTATATATAAAGTATGCATTATCAGTATATTATATGTCAGTGAAAGCACTTTCAAACATGGCTCAACGTATATCATTTATGAACAGAGCAGCTGGAATAAATCAGGTCAGTGAAGTCCTATATCAAGCTCTGTAGCAGGGTTGATTATTGTAATGATCACCTAGGAAAAAAATCAATATATAATAATCGAAGCAAATATACATGGATTAAAGCCTGTTTTAAAAAAAACCTTCCAACAGTGTGTAAGAAACTAGTCAGCTTGATTGTAAAATTTGTGCTATAAAGTCTTTGAATTTTCAAGTGCTGTCTCATTAGTACTTTAAAAAATCAGCCTAAAATAACGCTGATAGTTATGGAAGAATCAATATTAGCAATCCATAAACAGTTGAAACATCTGTTTATTTAGGCGTTCAGAAACAAAGGAACTACCAAGAGCCAAAATGAATTGTATTAATCGTATAAAAAACAAAACAAAATATTGACTACACAGACATTCCCATTATATAATATACAAAGATTTGTATTAAATATAGAAAACTAGTGTCAAATTATGAGGCCACTTTGTCATAATCAGGAGTAATTGTGAATATAACTAATATAGGTAATCTTTAATAATTATTCTTATTAAAATTCCTCATTCTCTTTTAATTTAAAAACTTGTTTTACACAATCAGAATCAGAAGAATTGTTATATTAGGCATATTCGCAATACATATGGTACAAATGGCCAATCTAATGTTAGTGTCCAGTTAATTGTGGCCAAAAGATGTGCTAAACACAAAAGAAGAATCAGCAAATGATTATCTAGCTGAATACAAAAATATTTCAAGTAGCAATTATGTTTTTGCAGAAAAGCTTTAGCTTATCATATCTTTAGCATCAAGAAATCAAAGGCTTTGAAATTACAGAATGTGAAAGTCTAAAAACAGGTGTTGTATAAACTTTCCATGGACAACAGATAGTTTATAGAAATAAAACAATAATTCTGACTGGATTTGTCAGTGGATTTATGATAAACTCCCAAACTATGGCATTGAAGAATACATATAATAAATTGATAGTTCATGATCTTGTGAAGGTTTTAGACTAGAACTTGACTCAAACTCTTGAGCACTAGGAATAGAAGCAGTAAAATGTGAAGTTTTGTCTTACAATTTTTATCACAATTAGTAATGAACAAAACATCTATTATATTATTTTAGAATGGTTGATTTTCAGTTGAACCACTTCTTTACCCAGAGCCTAAAACGGTTCCAGTAGGCAAAATTCATACAGGTTTTTCCCTTTTCCGCCCGAAAATAAATTGTGGGCTAAGCATTCGCTCTCACTCTAATGATAATGATCTGATTTCTATCTATTTCTATATAATACTAAAAGTCTGATTCGCCCACCCAAATTTGGCATGCATAATCAATGGACCGTGTAGAAAGTTTTAAAGTAAAATATATATATACGACTCCACAAAGCCAACTAGTTTTAATAATGTGTCATTTGCAATATAGTTGGGCTGCTGTATACTTTATGTACAGTCTATATGCATTTAACTCAATTCTTCATGATTTATTTTTTAACTTGAAAGGAAGTGGGTTTTGCACATGTTTCCATTGGAGCAGTTTCTGATAAAAGAAACATTTTTTAAAATCAGGCTATGTTGATGTGTATTCAGAATTGCTAACAGTTTTAACAAATTGCTAACTATAATCAACTATACATACTTATCATATGTAAAACTACAATTTTTACTGGTTTTGAAAAATCTGTTTAATCTTTGAGGGAGTTGTAAAAATTTGTAAAATTAAATACCAAATTCAAGTAGAACAGAATTTCACCATTACTTGTGTAATTTGTTGAAGTAATATGGATGAAAAATGCCATCAAATATTTTATACCATTTAAAAGAAACACCAGAAGTAATTTTGTGATTTTGTACTCAACTCAATTGATATCGAGGGAATATTTCAAATAGGCATGAAAACCTTTCTCAATAACCTCCTGTGGCCTTGTACCATACTAAGCTAAGCTTATCTATACTAAAGGTGGCCTCTCTTGTGGCGGAAATCAGATGGTTATTTCTCACTGGTGTCCGAGATATTGGTGTTCAAGCTCAGGTAAAAGCCAGGATTTCAAATTTCTAGGCAGGCAAATCCTCCTCACTTGGAAGATTGGCATAGCACAATTTTCATCCACTCATTTGGCTTTGTGTGCAAACCTTTGCTTGCTAAACTTAGTATCAAAGCAAACAAAAACACCTTAGTATCAAAGCAAACAAAAACGCCTAAAAATTAAATAATTTCATGGTGTGCCAAGCACAATACCTTTATTATTACTTAGGTTAATTGTGAGTAAGCCTTTGGAAGTGTCAACAATGTATGGTCATATGACCCAGGCTAAATAATTGTAATTCTTTTACTGAAAGGAAAAAGTGTTTGAAAAAATACTTGAGCATCCTATACTTTCAGACAGCTTTTGTTATATTTGTAAATGTAAGGAATAACAACAATAACTATTAACTCTTCTTTTCTTCAATTCAGAGGAGGAGATTTTGAAGAGCTAAGACCAACTGCTGATATGGTTGAACACTTCAAATTTTTTGCTACTATTTACCTCCATCTCAATTTTTGTTGCTTTTTATCGCAACTCAGGCCAGTTTCCCTTCGGCAGTGAGTAAATCATTTTTAAGCACGGATCGGAATAAAGAATAAGTTCCTGGTGAGAATTGAACTCATGACACTCTATGCCGGAGGGTAACATGACGCAGAAGTGATTGGGATAGGGGATGAGTTTAAAGGTTTGATTTGGACTCGCACTTGCCACTAGTTCCGGTAGCTCAGTGGTAAGAGCGGTCGGGCATTAACCGGGCGACCCTACGGCTTAGAGGGTCATGAGTTCGATTCTCACCGGAACTTTATTCCGATCCATGCTGTTAATTTATTTACTCATTGCCGAATGAAAACCTGGATTTAGTTGAGATAAAAAAAAAAAAAAAAAAAAAAAAAAAATTGAGATGAAAGTAAATAATAGCAACAAATTAATAATAATGATTTACAATACTTCATCTAATAAAATAAATTAAAGGGTTTGTTTCAATAAAAATTGACTTGAAAGATTTTTGGCACAACTTAGCGAAGGTGGTCCCGATTGAAATTCTGCAGACGTCACCTAGAGTGTAGGGTGCAAAAATTTCACATCCGCGCACACTATGTTGAAAATGGCGCATAAATAAAAAGAAATAAGAGAATTCATGAAAGAATAATAGAATACATAAATTATATATTGTTACTGTTTCACTTCATAAACTTTCGACAGGTGGGACCACCTTCGCTAAGTTGTACCAGATTCTTTTTAATTCTAGGTTAATTTTAACTTTAGTTTCAAACGAACAAAAAAGGGCCATCTCGTAGTTTAGCTTCCCAATGTATTGCTGTTGTTGTGAAGGCACTCAGTAAGTTACTACAAATCAAAACTAATAAAAACAAAGCGTAAAAAAATCCAAAAGTAAACACTCCATCAGCTATTTTAAGTGGAGGTGCATTTTTATTTATTTTTCAATGTAGTCGGGAGTTTTGAAAGCTGGTAGATTTTCTTTCGAAAATTGTATGAACAAAAATACAAATAGCAGTA
>VCCN01003143.1:5999486-6012384 GCA_006491835.1 Architeuthis dux
TAAAGCGAACAAAACAATAATTAAAGGAAATTATTTACATATTTTTTCATATTTAAATCAAATTTGAATTTTTTTTCTCACCTTTTTTTTTAATTTTTTTTTTTAAAAACCCCAAAAAAGGATGGATTTTCTTTTCTTTAAAGAACAAAAATATAATTAATGAAATCCACCTGCACATTAAAAAATGTGGCATATTCAAAAGTCATGTTAAAAATAAAAAAAGTAATAAGATTTGTTTCCTTCTAATTTATTTTATTATACAAAAAAATCATTCTTTTTTTGAGAATGAATAATGACTACTTGGTCATGTGTTTGTGTATTTTGTTGTGTGCAAAAAAGCTACCGTTATTTGTGTGTGTGTGTGTATGGGTAGAGTGAATAGCGTTGTTGTGGACTTTGTATGTAAGTGGCTGTTTGTGCATATGTACGTGTGAGCATTTTGTGCTGGACAAATTTTTAGAAAAAAACAGTTCTGTGAGAGAAATGACTTTAGACTAGATAAACATTGCTCATCACAGATAACGCAGTAATTTATAAGGAATAATTACCTTGGGAAGTCCACAAGTTTCATTTTGTATGGAGTTGGTGCAAAAATAATTGCGGTTTTTGTTATTTTAAACTTTGATGCTTATTTTGGAATAAACTATTTAACTATGTTCATGAAATATACCATTTTAAAGTGTGAATTTTGCTCTATTTATTTAAGCTGAATGTTTTCTTTTCACTATTTATTCTGCTTTCAAATCAAAGATGGAAAAATAGCAAATTTCGAGTAATTTTGTTTGTGTTCAAAATGAGATGTAAAGCGGTAGAAACCGCTCGCAATATCAACCAAGTATTTGGCCAGGGAACCGTGGTTCCCAAAACTTTGAAAATGAGGCATGTCGTGGACGGCCTTCTGTGATTGACAACATCCAATTTAGGGCCAATATTGAGGACCCACACAAAACAGCTTGAGAGGTTGCAGAGGAATTAAACGTTGATCATTCAACAGTTGTTCGACATCTACACCAAATTGGAAAAACAAAAAGGCTCAACATGTGTGCTGCCCGAACTGTATGAAAATCAAAAAAATTGCTGTTACAAAGTGTGCTTCTTTTGCACAATAAAAATTTCTAGATTGCATTGTGATATGTGATGAAAAATGGATTCTGTACAACAATCGTCATTCCATGCGGTGGCTGGACAGAGGTGAATCACTAAAACACTTCCCCAAACCAAACCTGCATCAAAAGAAGATTATGGTCATTGTTTGATTGTCAGCAAGTGGAATCATCCACTACAACTTCTTGAATCCTGGCAAAACCTTCACAGCAAAGAGGTATTGCCAGGAAATTGACAAAATGCACCAAGAACTGCAACGCTTTTGTCCAACATTGGTGAATCGAAAAGGACCAATTCTTCTCCATGACAACGCCTGACCGCATGTTGCACAAATGACCCTACAGAAAGAGAATGAACTAGGCTACAAAACTCTACTTCACCCAGCTTACTCACCAGACCTCTCTCCAACAGACTACCATTTTTTTCAAGCATTTCGACCACTTCCTGTAAGGGAAGGTGTTCAACAACCAAGCAGCAGCTCAAAATACCTTCAAAGAATTCATTTGTTCCAGGAACCCAGAATTCTATGCTTCCGGAATAAATGGACTTGTTTCTAGTTGGCAAAAATGTGTAGATTCTGAAAGTTCTTATTTCGATTAATAGCTTTTATTTTGAGCTGAGATATACTGCTTTAAAGTTGGTGAAAAACCGCAATTATTTTTGCACCAACCTAATACATCCTTGGAACTGTTATTAATTTTTGAGGAAAATAATGGCCATTTTTTTTTTTTTTTTTTTTTTTTTTAAACTCAAATTTTATTAATAATTTATACTAAATGAAGTGTATCAATACACCTTTTATGGCTCTGCTCTTACTATTTATTTATTTTTTGTTGAAAAAGTACTTACCAAGTACTCATAAAACTAGTTCTTACGATACCTACTTGGTTAATATTACAATTTAATAAAGAAGTGTTAAATTCACAAAATAGGTACTTTTAAAAATTGGAAATTTTGCAATTTAAAAAAAAGAATTGAATTGTGTGAATATAAAGTTCTAAAACATTTTTTTTTCATTATAAGCAGAAGTACAGAAAAAGAATGGCTATTCCCTAAATTACTATCGTAATTTGATGTCCGCTTGAGACTGTGGTTTTTATGATCTTTTAGACAGTAATTAGGATAAGATTAAGTTGTTGATAACCTTTCTTTATCACAGTGTCATGGAAATTTTTTACTCAAAATGGTCAATTTACATTAGTTTGTTTTCTCAATTGAAGATAATTAAGAATTGAAAGCAGCCCATTAAGACACTGATTATTTTGAAGAACAGGTTGGAATTAAAATATAAGATGTCTGAGCAGTGAGTATATTTTTTTTTTTTTTTTTTTTTTTTTTTGGCTGAAAGAATTAAATGAGGAAAAATACTGTCTTGTGCAAAGTTTTATTGATAATCTGCACAGGTAAGACAGTTTACTTGCTACTCCAATTGAAGAAATTTGAAAATTGATTGTGTAGACATTTACTGACTAGCTGAAAATTCGCCCTATCTGGCAGATTTCCAGTTAGGCCTAAATTTATTTCTAGTTTTGATTGTTTGAAATTTGTTTTCGTTTTCACATACTGCAACTTCATTTAAAAAAAAAATAAATAAAAAAAAAATAATCTAAAAAAAATAATCTCATTAATGGCAGGTTAGCAGTTTAGCTGCTGATACTCTGGGAGAAGAAATAGTAGGGGTGTTTGTGTGTAACTAGTCTTTTTTTTCTTTTTAGGCTTCCATACTTTAAAATTATGAATGTTAGTCCCTTTATTGCTTCCAGATTCACAACTCTTTGGAAATATAGTTTAAAACCTGCCCCAGTGAAGTGTCTAAAGCATAGAACCGTTTTCTTGGTAAAACACAATTTTGCTTCAATCATGTAATAGAAAGTAAACGCATACCTTGATCTGAGGTTTTATTAAACTGAAAAAGTACATTTGCTGTCTAACGTAACATTGATTTTTATAGCGCCAAGCCATAGCAGAGAGTCTGTTTGCCTTACTGACCCATGAAATCATGTCCATCACGAGATTTGAGATAATCCAAGGGAGACTACTCTGTTTTTACTCTTGCCAGTGGAGCTTGGCAGAGAATGGAACACAGCTCTGCACAGAATGGAAATATTCTTGCTATCATTAAACTCCTTATTAAATCTTACTGATTATACTGGGAAAGGATATGACTATATATTTTAGCAACCAATCGCTTGCTTTATTTAGCGCAATTAACGTTGTTCACCTGCACGTAGTTACAGTACACTGTACACAATGTTTAATGAGCGCATCGTGCCACCTGTTACTCTGCGTATTACTCTGCCTGTAAAATATTCCTTACAATATCGTTCTAGTCTATAAATATTGTGTTATACATACATATATAATAATTTTATATTCTTTTTTAAAAAAAATGATATTCAACCTTCATGTACTAAGAAATACACAGAATGGAAATCCAGAGCTCTGCACAGAATGGAAACATTCTTGCTATCATTAAACTCCTTATTAAATTCCTTATTAAATCTTACTGCTTACACCAGAAAAGAATATGACATATATGTATATGTAACAAGGTTAATTGGTTCAGGTCCAATTAAGATCTGACTCCTCTGAAAATCCTGAAACCTTTTATTTGAAGTGGTCCAGTTACTAATCTAGCAGACACTTCTAGAAGCAAACATTGCCCTCTATAGCTGATACAGATGGTCACTCTCTTCCAGTGTTGCCAGATGCATCCGATTTCAGACATTGTGTCCGTTTTTAGCCCTGTATGTCCAATTAAAATAAATTGGACATCCTAACTGATTTAAGGCCCTACATAAATTCAAATTGATATTTCCAAAACCAAAAGCTCTGTATACAAACCATCCCTCAGAAAACTATAATTTCGGTTCATTGATTATATTTAATTATTAATTTCTGTTTTGTCTCAAAGTAAAAAGATTGATAAATTCGAATTACACAAACTACGATCTTATTGCAAGAACACATTAGTATCAAAATAGCCAGAATTTTCCTGGAAAGTGCCTTCATTGTTTAAGTCGCAAAAAATAATTGGTGCACTTAATTTTCGTTTTAGTTATTCAATTTCTAAAAGATATATTGTCTATTTGTTTTAAAAAAAAAAAAATGGTGATTCTGTGAATGAAAGTTTCTGATTATGACCGAAGAAGGCAAATTTCCATTACTATAAGAAGATACATGTTGACTATTTAATTATGAAGTGAAAAAAAAGCACAAATGATCCATAAATCAAAAGCTCATAAGAACTCTTTTCTCTTTACAAGGTTATGGATTTTTTTCTTGGATGCAACTGTGGAAGCCACACATCAAATCAACTAACATAACTATCTAGTGTAAATAATTTTCAGCACTTTAGATATTTTGAGTATGTTGGCTATCTCCATTTTCTTTTGCTGATAAACTGAACTTTAGAAAATAATTCTTTCCAAATTGTACAAGGACAAAAATCTGAACTGTTATCATAATTTGTAATTTTCAAACATCATCTATATTTACAAATGACTAGGAAAATAAATGCTTATCATCTAATAATAAAACTGATGTCAGGTCAAATGTTACTCATTCATTAAATTGAAAGAGCTATCATATTTTGTGAAATGGGCTGTTGTTGCTATTTCATGCATATCCACTTTCTAATATGTACTCGCTTAAATGCTGCTTTCGGCGGCCATTGGGCTCAATGTCAAGTAATTTTGTATTGAATTAATATTGTAATTATTTGCAAATAAATATGGGAAATACTCAATAATTAGTATTTTTTTTTTTAGCAAAAAGGGGAAAAAAAAGTCCCCTAACTTTGGACTCCTAAAAGGAAAGAAAAAGTTTCCTCTCCAATTTGGGCCACTAGAAGGGAAAAGAAGTGTTATCAGAATGTGAGGTCAGGTAAAAAATCAACTTCTCAAATAAAGTTTGCTCAGAATAAACATTCTCTTATGAAGTCACAATGTTCTATTGTGATGTCATACCCGGTGAACACAAAGGTCTAGTTCAGCATTATAGTTATTCCGTAAATTGAGGAAATGATAAAACAATGGAGCAATAAAATTCTTTTTTAAAAAACTTAGGCAAGCTTAATTTTCAAATGACTAGGTTATTCAAAATTTGCTTAAAGGCGGCCTTTGCCGGCCATTAAGCTTGATGGTGAGTCACTACCTTTGTATCGAATAAATATTATAATTATTTGCAAATAATTAAGAGAAATTACTCTAGTATTTTCCCAAAATGGTAAAATAAAAGTTTCACCTCACTTTTGACCCCTAAAAGCGATTAAGTGTTATCAGAATGTTAGGTAAAAAAATCAACGTAAAAAATGTTATCAGAATAAGAGCTCAGTTAAAAAAACAACTTCCAAAGAAAGTGTTATAACAATATGAACTATGGGGAACCCCCCCCCCCCCCCTCCAAATATTTTCAGATTATTTATAATTGAACATCATGTTCTCTGATGTAATAGCATTCTTTTTTGACATCATAACCTTGACCATAAAATCAGGGTCCAGTTCTGCATTGTAATTGTGTAGTAAATTGAACCCCCGCCTACTAAAACATAATGTAACAGTTGAATATTTCCTGGATCTATTTTATTCTCTAAGTTACAGCATCCTAAAAAAGATTCTGACTACCATATACCGTTTTTGCTGACTTATGGTAATGTACATACAAAGCCAGCCACAGAAAAACTATCAGTATTATAAAGATTACTGTGAAGACACCAGTTTATGACATTTCATGTTCACGTCAATCCTTGTATGCTTTGTATGTATTAAGCAAAGCAAGCAGTCAATATATTTAGATTGCACAAAAGGTGTAGGTGCTAAGTATAGCAATGACTGTCATGTGTGGGTTTGTTTTTTGTTTTTTTGTTTTTTAAAAAAATTTTTTTTGTTTCTCTGGGTCATTTTCTAGGTCAGCTATGATTTTTGTAATACAGAGGATAATGTTATCAAATGGTTATTGTTATCAAAATCTGTTGGTCCTTAGCACTTTATTTAACCCTTTCAGTCCTGAATTTTTAATTTTTGAAATTTTTTGTAATTATATATATATTTTTTGAAATTTTTTTATTTATAGTTGAAGGCCATATAAAGACAACTAACATTGAATGAAAAGAGAAATTTATGTAAACACTGACTTACCAGTACCGCCAAGTCTCAGTGTCGGGGAAATAAATAAAATATAGCATGAACAATAGTTAAATGTAATGGTGTTGTATTGCCATCTTGGTCCATGGGAGGAAAATCCTGAATTCGGAGAAAAAGGAAGATTCGACTCTGGGTTTATAAAAATGAGGATATTTTTATTTGATAAGATACCTTGTGTCGTGGTGACGGTGAATGTAGAGTGGGAGAGATTGAGAGCCGACAGATTGTTTCCAACAGGGAAAGTGGCCTTATGCTTTCCCCCAGCCTAGGCAGTCTCTCTCTAGCTTCCTGTGTCTCTGTCGCTTTTATCGGGTTTGAATGCCCACACAGATTTTCCAGCCCACCATCTACAGTCAGGGTCAATATCCTGTTATGACCTTTGAACACCTGGTGTCTGTTTCCAAGATAACTTTGTTGGCGTCGATATCCTATTTAACTTTCAACACCAGTGGGGGGTCAAATCTGTGATCTCCGCCCACAGCAAAAAAAATTAAAAATAGCAAATCAGTCTTTGAATCTTCTTTTTTTTTTTTTTTTTTTTTTTTTTTTTTTTTTTTTTTTTTTTCTTTTTGTTGTACAAGCTTATTTTGGAAGCTAGCTAGTTATAACTTCATGAGAAAATGTCCTCACATTTTTTTCTAAATACTGCAAGAGTTTCATATTTCAAAACGTAAAGGAAGTTATAAAAATTTTTATTTTTATTCGAACAGAGTAAAGAGTTGAACATACAAAAGTTGAATTTAACTGCTACAATATGCTCTCTAGACCTTGACTCCTCTAAAAAAAATATATAAAAAATGACTTTGCAATCCTAATTATTAGTAATGTAAATAATATTAATTTTTAGTCGATATAAACAAAAATGAATGTGATTTTGAACACCTTAAGAACATATAAAAAAAATAAAACAATTTCTTAACTTGAGTTTTACAATATGTGGTGCAATATTTCGAGAGGCACATTCAGTCAATCGGTCATTACAGTTGGCGCTATACTAAATAAATACCGGAATTTCATTATTAACTCAAAATGTCATTCAGTGACGAAAGGGGTAAAATGATCACAATATGCGGCTTCCTCTATATCCTTTGCTTAATGTTATCACCCGATTGTTATCTAAAAGATCCTGTCCTAAACTGATCACAAGAAGCGACTTCCTTGGTTTAAAGTCACAATAACCAACTTAGCATTTGTGGCAAAGTTTTCTTAAATTGGATTTTTTAATTTTTAAAATTTTTTTTATTATAAATAAATGTTTTGAAAGGGACTTCATTTTTCCAGCAAGCAAGGGATATTTTTCTGAATAAGATACAATAGGTAGATTTCATTACATTATTTACAGTGTTATAAATCTCTTATTTATATTTACTTATTGCAAGAGAGCAAAGAAAATTATTGGGCAGAAAACTAAGCAAACAGCAATAGTCAGTCACCACAGAATGTAGCATTACTGACTTTACTGCTGCAAAGATACCAGGACTCACATTGCTGCAAAATTACATCATTAGCCAAGATTATAATATATTCTGATATTTTCTCTTCAGTTCATAACTTCACCTTTTTGAAGTAAACACCAGTACTAACTCTGAATGTTCAGAATGCAAACTTAACTATCATCTTCCTCATTATTTCTGTGTCCAAACTGTAGCTTGCACATTTTTACTCATTCCTGTAAATTGCCAATATTTAATTTATTTATATTGTCTGGATTCATTTACAATGATCTATATGCAGCCAATGCATTTGCAAAGGATATTTTAATCATACTATGGCAGTGCATGTTTTGAAGGGACCAGACTTTACGGTGTGAAGCAGTCTGCCATAAGTCATGTAAAATAAATTGCCATCCGTCGTACGAAACTATGGCTTCGAAGAATTTCGGTGGATTCTCTTCAGTGTTGCCAATTTAAATCTATAATTTTAGATAAAAGATCTGTAATTTAAAAAATCTTTATTAGCTTTCTCAAGAACTGCTGATCCAAAAAACTTCCAACTTGACACTGCACTGCCTTGTTTGCTGACTAATATATCTGGCAAATGTCAACTTTGTACAATGGCCAGTTGTTGAGTAAGCGCAATGCATTAGATTTCTCGAACTGCTGATTAAAAAAAACTTTCCAATTGTACAGTGCAATGCCTGGTGTGCTGTTTAATATTTCTGGCGAATTTCAACTTTGTACAATGTCCAGTTGTAGAGTAATCACAGTGCATACACGCACAGATATCTTCAATTGTAGTTAAATGAACTTGTATACTGTTTGAAGGACTGCAGTACTTTTTATCCTGCCTGAAATATTTTGATGCAAAAACTATCCTTATCATTTCTTAATACTACTAGTTCTCAAAGGTTAATGAAACGTATGGCAGGGGGTTTGTTTATGTTTGAGAACTAGTAGTATTAAGAAATGGCAGGGATAAAAAGTACTGCCTGTCTGAAGGATGATATGACTAAACCTCAATACTAAAATCAACAAATTTTCTCTTTTTTTTCAATAAATTTATTTGCTACAAATAAATTTCAGTGGAGTTTCAGATTTGTTATTCATTTGGTCATGTAATTCAATCTTTGCAGCTGTAGGGGGGGGGGGGGGTTAATTTTTAATTTAAACAATTTTTTTTTTTTTAAATAAGTAGTTTGGAACTTATAATAGTTTAAATTAGTTTGACTGCCTGAATCAACTAAAGGTGTATTTCGGTAAATTACATTTTTTTTTATTGTGTACATTTTTGTTTATTGTGTACAACTTGTAATGTTAATGACTTCTCAAAGTCATTAACATTACAAGCTTTGTTCAGACAATAGACCTCCTTTTGAGTTGATGTTGTTAAATTTCAACTGATCAATTCTACAGCCTTCCTTGTATGTATAATTTATAAAGAAAGGGAGGGGTCGCCTTCTTTTTTTCTTTAACAATACCTTAGAATGACCTTTTTCTTTGAATCTGAAAACTTCATGAATTCAGTATTATTTGACAATCTTTATATAAGATTTAATAATTTTATGCCAGTTGATTAGAAGTCATTTGTTGAAACTCTTAGAATGAGTGGCACCACTAATAAACTTGCATTTGGTGTGCATTTACAACATACTCTTCTTAAACCTGAAAGAAAAATACCTTATTCTTACTGGTTTTTTTTTGTTTTTTTTTAAAACTTGGTGTTGCTTTTCTGATTAGCTTGGAAGTTAATTAAACTGGTAAATCAAGACCAACTTAAAACATTTTCCAGACATTGATAACCATATTTATTAAAATGCGCTTGTGTATATGATCACATATATTTAAGAAATATTTTCCAGTTTTATTGGTATCTAGGGCGCACAAACTTTGCCAAGGGGCTTTTTATTAAAATAACCAGAATGCATGTCATTATAATGGTTAGAATTTTATTGAAAGATACCAAAGAAAATGTATTGTAAAGAGTTCATAATGCAGTTATGTTATGCCAGATGAATTTTGTATCCTCATTAGAATTAATAACTGATTAAATTTCAATCTGTAAATTCCATCATAAACTCTGTTTTAGAGGAAATATAAAACTATTCATAAAACAAGATAATCTTTTAACAGTTTACCTTAAATAAATTCTTTGTATAGTGAAGTTAATTATTTTACTTTTGGTCACCCTAAGCAAGGCCTTTTGGCCACTTTTCACATCAGAGCGTTAGTAAGAAGGGAGTTATTTGTCACAGAATTAAGTCCTGTAAAAAAAAAAATTGTAAAATTGGAAACACTAAAACATGACATGTTTAAAATGATGACTAAAAAAGCAATAAGAATTATAGGAGTTAGAAACACTAAAAATGAAGAGCAATAAGAGAATTTTAAAAAAAGACTAATATTGGGTAAGGCACATGTTCACACTGGATTTAAAACTGTTGAGATTGTACTCATCAGGAAAAACATTCAGAAGGGAGTTTGTTCCACATAGATGTTCTTAAGAAGCTATTTGCATGGAATTTGAGGCGAGTCCATGACATATCTAAAAAGTATGGATTTGCCTTAATTGCAGATCAAGTTTTAATCGAAAATTCCCGGACAGGCGGGACTAAGGAATGTAGTTCATCTGAACACTTTCCATGGAAGTAATGATAGAAAAGTGCCAAACTTGCAACATTACGACGGAGACCATGGTTGGAGTGTGGAAAAAAGTTCATTGCCCGCTAGTCCACGCATTCACTTCTGTACTCTGTCAAGTGTGGAAAGTGTCTGATGAGAGGATCCTGCCCAGATGTGCACGTAATACTCCATTTTTGGAGGGATTTGGCTCTTGTGAAGGTATAATGCTTTAGGTGTTAGAAACCTTTTCGATCGGTTAAGGATCCTACCATTTTTTTCAACAGAACTAATGTAAGAGTCCCATTTCAAATTGGGTGTGAATTTGAGACCCAGAAGTTTATCCAGGCAGGGAGACCCCTCCAAAATAGTGCCATCCGTTGAGATAGTAGAAATTTGGATTTTGCATGTTGATGTTGAAAAGATACAAGATTGATTTCGGAAGGATTGAATTTAACAAGCAATTTGATGCCTTATTTAACAATCACAGTAAGTTCACTGGACAGATTTGATGGTAGGTCTGGATGAGAGGGTGGGCAATGGGTTATGGAATTCTTTTTTCCGGGTGGGTTGTTCCCCCCCCCCTACATTTATGACTGTCCACACAATATCTCCAAAAGTTCTCAATGCATTGACAATGGTGTTGGCAGAGGTATGTGCTTTCTAGTTTTTAAAGAGAACCCTGTCCCAATATTTCCATATTGATTGGTCATTTTTAATTATCTATATAGTTAATGGATATTTTTTTAGCTACATAGGAAAATATCAAATAATATTATATACAAAAATTGAAATGAAGAATTAAACAATTTCTGAAGGTATTATGAAGCAGTTATGTTTATTTATGTAATTCTAAGCTTGGTAGGCATGATTGCTTGATATCACTTCCTCCAATGCCACAAGTTTTAAACTTATTTATCACCTTATTTCTTTAAGAAATTAGTTTCTTGTTTTTTGGCATGATACTCTCTTCATTTGTTTACTGGGGTTGATCATTATCATCACAATGTGTTTATTGTAAATATTTCATTAGTCACTTTGGAATAATACTTCACTGTGAAGCGTGCTTTGAAATAGCCAATTGTCACTTGTATTTGTTTACCATTGTAAGAAATTGTAGATTGGATCTTGTTTTTGGATAGAAAATACAGTGGTTTCATTTTGTAACTAAAGTTGTATACATTTCAATAAGTTAGCTCTGAGATATTAGCCTTCCAAGGGCTGGATTTTTAACTCTTAACAGAATTGTTGTTTGTCATCATGGTCCTTATGTTTTTGCAATTTTGGTCTAAATACTGACCTAATATTATACTAATACCCTGCTATTGTTGACTGTTGCAAACCAGAATACTATAAACAGCATTTTCATAAGTTTTTATTTAACAAAAATAGAAAAAATACATAATTAATAGGGACTTTTTTCTTATTTAGAGTTCAACATCTTAGTTTTTCCCTACTGGCAGATAAGTGATTCTCATCCCCTCCCTTTTAATAAACTCTTCTGCAGATTTGCTTGTGATAAATGGGGATCTTATCCAGTGATGCAAAATAATCTTTGGGAATGACAATTAGGAAACTGGGATTGAGTTTTCTTGTCTACGAATTGTTAGTCTAGTATTTTTTCACAAAATTACATTACTTGAGATATTAGATGATGAAATTGCTGTCTTGTGCAATGACTTGAATCTTCTTTAAAGGTCTCCTAAGTTGTTGCACAGATTTAGCAAGTGTCAAATGCAAGTTAATTTTTATTACATAAACATAAAGGATCACAAGACAGTTTTTATTGTTTTTGTTTGTTGTTATTTGGTGACAGATGTTTGTACTTGGTTAGCAGCAAAAACAAATCAGCTGGAGTATTTAAGGCAATACTCTGTACCAATCTAGAAGTGTTACTATATTTAAGATTCACACACCACTTCTTCAATTAATATATCAAAGATAACTGGAGTCACTTCAGTTTTACTTTTTGATATTTTCTGTCAACAGCAAATATGTTACATGCTTTTTTTTTCCCTGTTTCACATGTAAAGATAGATTTCACTTTTCTTTTCAGGCATGAAATTTAATGAAATTAGTAATGTTATCAGCTCATTTATATTATATCAAAATATTTGAGATTTCAAATTGTCATTGTTTCACTACCTATTGCACACCCATGTCATTTAGTTCTTAGAATGTGCACTATCCATTTCCATAATGTAAATTTCACCAAGACTTATAGCTTTATTCATTGAACCATAATTATCAAAAGAAAATTTTTTAAATCTTCACATTAGATAACATTTTATACTGCAGTATATGTCAACATTTAAAAAAATCTTCTTTTTTTTTTTAACATTTAATCATTTTATTTAAAACAATACTATTTTTGTATTTGCTGATATTAAATGATATTTTATGAGTTCCTCTCTTTATTATTGATTTTGCTACTATTAAGAGATGGTTCCTATCTGACTTAAAGAGCAGTTTACAAAGAATTTTGAGATTGAAATTCAATCAATAATTCTCATTTATAATCAATACTTAGAAGAGAGGTGCCAGATAAGTGCAGATGAAAAGATTCTTTCTAGGTGAAGTAAAATGAAAGTTATA
>VCCN01003143.1:6038026-6049250 GCA_006491835.1 Architeuthis dux
ATAATAATTGAATGTCAAAATGTAAGATTTTATTTAATGTAACAGTGCTCAACATTTACTGGTTTTGTTTTTAATTAAAATAAAAAATCGATTGAATGTTAATAAAAATCAAAGGTTAATTAGTTTTTGTGTTTAATTAAATCGTTCATAGGCAATTCGGAACGTTCACTTTATTATTTAATTTACTCCAAACAAACTGAAATATGAGAGTAAATTTAAATAAAAAACGTCTTTTAATTTTTTTTAACTTTGCTTAAGTTTTATTTACAGCACAAAAATAGTTTTTCAATACAGTTAAATTTACAGTTTTAAGGCTTTTTAAAGTTCAAAATTCTTTCCTAACGCCAAAACGCCCTCGCCAAATGGGCTCACGCCAAAATAGATTTGACGCCAGAACGCCCATACCTGTTATATATACAATTACTACTAAATGTAGTAATATTAGATTCAGAGCCAATTACGTCCCCTTGCTGTGACGTCACTGGCCGCTGCCACTTATTCAGTATTAAAACGTATCTTGTTCAATCAACACGTGTCTGTCTTGTTCTTTACATATTCTTAATCCGTACCCATGTTCAATTACATAATCAGCATATAATAGTACCAAACCCATAATCCAAGGATATTTGAACAATACAAGGTACAGGATCAGATTCTGTTACAAATTAAAGGTAAGTCTTCATATTAAAGAATAAAAACTATGTATCTCGAGAGGAAGAGGACTGCCAAAGAGAAGGGGAAGTTTGCTCCTGACGTTTTGTCTTTGAACCGCGTAGAGTTTTCCTACCCGAAGATAATCAGAATTTGAATACTGGTACCCCCCCCCCCGCTTTTCGAAAGTTCGCTTCATGCCACTCTTTCCACTTTTGGGAAAAAGGCAAAAACAGCGTTCAGCGCTTGTTTTTCTGTAGAGGCAGCGCACACCCTCTTCCTCCTTCCTCCACCCAGTCACCTGCACCTCCCACCTCCCCAACCTCTGACGGCTCATATGCCATCATCACCATTTTGGGGGAGTCTGGGAACGATAAAAAGAATTTCCGATATATATATAAGTTAATCGAAGGTTTTTTTTCGCTTTGCACCATTTCGGCTTACGAAAGGTTTTTATAGGATCATTATACTTTCGGATAACGGGGTAAAATCTGTAGTATATACAACAATGAGTGTAGTGAAATTTTAATATTTTATATGAAAAGAGTTCTGTCGTAGGAATAATATGCACACCGTAGATTTTTTTTTTTTTGAAGTCAATGTAATGTTTTCATTTTCATGGTCAGCCTACACAACTGTATCTTTACACTAATTGATAATTCTAAATATCAAGTCTTATGTTGACAATCACTTAGACTTTTAGGTAATCTTAGTGGCAAATAACAAGAACCATAAGTTCAACGGTCCATCCACCCTCCGTGGTAATAGTAGCAGAAGGCGGGGGAGGAAGACCAAATAATCTTTATCTGAGTCAATTGATTCTCTTACTTGTAAAATAGTGCGATACAGAAATATTCTGCGATTATTATTTCCAATAAAAATCGTAAATGGTCATTTTTGGCTTTTTTTAAATACAAAAATGCGGATTTCGGACATTCTATTCTGACATCAAAGCAGCTGGTAAACAAATGATCAACATATATGTTCTTTTAATGACATCACCCCTTCATTCTGACATAATAGCAGCTGGTAAATGAAACAAAATACCCCTCCTTCCTCTTTCTGTTGTTTAACGTAATCGTAACCGACCGACCGACCGACCGACCGAAAAGTGTCTTATTGAGTACATTTAGAGCTTTTGATGATATCTTGCGGACCAACAAGCAAATTAAAGAACAAACCAACAAACAGATGCGACCAAAACCATATTCCTGTTTTCAACTTCGTTGACAGAGGTAAATAAAAAATTTCGGAAAAATTCTGAGGGTCTTGAAGGTTGTCATACATTGAGACGAGAAGATTTAAAACTCGGAAGACGCCCAGAAAACAGTATAAATAAAAAGAATGTTTGAAAGGGTCTTGAAGGTTGTCATTCCACCCCTGTTCTAGTTAGAAAATAACACTCACTGCACAGGAACAAAAAATCGCGTTTCACGGTGTAATCTTTACAGCTGAACAAGTTTTATTGTTTTTTTTGTGCGATTAGTTAAGAAGCCTATAACAATTTAAATTGATAAGATCAACTAAAACATTTCTTTTCTGTACATTTATGACAAACCGCATTATTAATAAAATGCGCGCATTGTTTTGTTACATCAATCAGAAGAAATGTTTTCAAATTTATTTTCATTAATATCTAGAAAATTCCACCCTGAAAATGGCGCTGAGCATTTGATTATTTTACAAATAAAACCAGAAGAACCCATTATAGAGAGTTTAAATTTATCAAAGAAAATGTATCGTAACAGTTCATTGTAATAATGGACCATGCCAGCCAAGCCAAATTTTATGAGCAATTTTGCTTGAAATTTAGCTTCTTCTCTGTTCATTATTACTACATGGTTACTGCCAAATTGCGTTGGGGACACCGGTTCTTGTACGATCACCGGAGTTAGGCAACGTCGAGCCTGGTCAGTACCTAGATGGGTGATCGTCTGGGAATACCAGGTGCCGTAAGCAGTTGGGGATTATGTAGAGAACAATCCGTGACGACCCTGTTAATCCTCCTATGGAGGAAATCGATCTGTACACTATGCCCAATATCGCAAGCCAAAAGTCCCTCTGGCCTGGATGCGAGCGATAAGAAATGAATGAATGTGTGGTGGTTAAAAGCGGAGTTGTCTCCCATGAGTGGAACTCTCCACATACGGTCAGCTAGTATCTTTACCTCCCGTGCAAGCAGCCAATCAGGGGTCAGCAGGTCATCACGTGACGGCGCTAACTTTTAATAAACCTCTTTCTTCCCAGTCCGGCCTAACGTAAAGCCGTATCGGTCTCGTTCCGCCTTTTCCACCCTGGTTCTCGGACCTCGTGCGTCCAGGGGCCAGAACCAAGTGTAACAGCCTACTTGCTTCTTAATGGTTACCGAAATACGAAACTAAGGACGCTTATATTTCCGACTGAATGCTGCTGGTTGTGGTTACAATAAATAACAGGTGCTAACGGCTTTTCTTCACCTAACCTTCGGCGACCCTCTCGTCGATATTGCCTTACACACGTAAAACCCTTCTTCGAGCAGACTTCTTCGTACCAGTTTCTCACAATCCCCTTTCGGCGACTACTTCCTACTTCTAGCTAGTGATCTCTTTGTCTAGAGTTATAGACACCAAACCCTAAAGCCCTTTTCTTCGGCAACCGAACCAAACGTGTCTACCTTCTCATAGCCTCATGAAACGCTTTCCTTCTACTGATACCCCTTTCAAATAGTACCGTATCGATTAGCCAATAATCGAACGTATTCTGATAAGCAATTCAGTAAGAATCATTTTGTCAACAAGTAATTCACCTAGACAAAATTTCTCGTTTAGCTTCCTTTCCATTTCTCTTTCTCCGCAAGCTAATTTCTCCTTTATTTTGCTAGTTACGTACGCTGAGACCCAATGTTGTTTTGTCCACTGCGCGATTCGAAATCAATTACATTTCTCGCCTCAACCGACCAACGCGCTTGTAAACTCCATTCGTTACCGTAACTAACCTCTCAGTTAGCTTTCTTGGATCCTGTTCCCTTAGTCGCCTAGAGCTCATACCTTCGTCGCTACAAACAAGTAAATACCAACCTTCTCATTCTACCGTAAGCACAACTCTTCTCACTACACGATCGTTTCCAAATGCATGCCTTTCTCATCTTTATTTTGGGCTTTAACTTTTAATTGATATGTCCCTGTATGATCTCCCTTTTTTATTGATCAAATCTGCCACTTGTAATCTCCAAATGTACGTTTTTGTTCTCTTTCTTTCTTACATGACTCTCGTGTCTTTGTTTGTATTTCCGCGCCAGAACAAACATGGCGGCGTAAGCCTTTTTTCCACAGCTCAACGCCCTCCATTTGCGTCACGTGACTTTCTACGTGCGCCCGACGACACCAACAATGGCGGCCGATTTCAGCTCATTCCTTTGCAAGCATCAACACGTGTGGCCACCATGATCCTTAATACATTCAGCCCTTTTGAGGGCTAAACAACTAAGTCTCACCTCTATACATGAAAGTCACCTTTCTAGTAACGGTCCTTTTTCAGTATCTGGTCTCTTAATATTAACGGTCCTTTTTAAGTGCTAACTATTTCACATTCTACATCCAAGCAACCATCACACTAGCGATCATGACCGACGCTAAACAAGTAAGTCAATTCACTTAATTTCACATACACATTTTATTATCATTATGACACAAAACCATTATACTGGAAAAAAAACGGACGAAAAAAACAAAAAAAAACACTATCTTCAATTGAGATAATAAAAAGAAAGAACGAACCTCAAACACTACAAAACAAAAACAGAAAAAGAACACAAAAAATAAACCCAAAAATGATTCCCTACGTCACTCGTGTGTAAAAGATTTTCGCTTTGAAAACACACATGGGTACAAAAGTTTTTTTTGCTAAACAAAGGCAACAAGAAAATCATTCCTGGTAGAGAAAACGTCTTCGAAGTTGTGACCTTCATTTACCAGCGAATAAAATTGCCTACGCTAATTAAACAAAAAATAAAGGAATTCAAACCGGCAATAAATACATTCATACCACGCGTATAAAATTTAAAAATAAACAAATCCAAGGGAAGTAATCACTGCAGTGATTGGTAAACAAAACGTCTCCAAATTGTGACCTTCATTTACCAGCAAAGAGAAATTCCCTACGTAATATAAAAAAAAAGGTTACAAACTGATGGTTTCAAAACCAAGCCGATTTTATCGAGAGAAATTTTCACCGGGAAATTCAGTATCTTCGGCGCTGACAAATACAGCCCCCAACAAAGTATCTTTCAAAGTGGTAAGAGCACACAAAAAAAGGGGAGATTTAAAATTTAAAAAAAAATTCATTTTAAAGCAAAAACAAATCTTTTCTATTAATAATTCTCCGAATTCTGGGCGGAGACTATGGTAGTGGTTAAAAGCGTAGTTGTCTCCCGTGTGTGGAGAGTTCGACTCACGGTCAGCTAGACCCCTGCCTCCTCCAGTGTGGACAGCCAATCAGGGGCCAGCAAGTCATCACATGACGGGTGCTAACCTTCTTCCCAATTCGGCCTGACGTAAAATATTTACACACGAGGTCTGGGAGCCAGTGTGGAAAAGGCGGAGCGAGACCCGACACGGCTTTACGTTAGGCCGGACTGTGAAGAAAGAGGCTTATTCTTGCTTGCCCCTGATTGGCTGCCAGCTCTGGAAGTTTAAGGGTCTAGCTGACCGTGTGTGGAGAGTTCCACTCACGGGAGACAACTCCGTTTTTAACCACCACGAATGAATTACTACATGTGCACCATAATGCATCGCCAAGATACCGTTGTGGAAACTCCGGCACTTGGCGAGACTGCAGTCGTTGATTCTTCGGGTTACAGCTGAAAATGGAAGATGGGTCATCTCGAAAGATAAACGAGGCAATGCAAAAAATAGGTGTTTTTAGTAATTCGATTTATTTGCAGTTTTTAGAAACTGTCCGATAAAATGAGAAGAACAAAGCGAATTACTATTTCCTACATTTACCCCTCGCCCCCATCTTCAGTCACCCGTCTTCATCGTACCGTGGTCAACAACTACTGATCGTAGTAGCCCCAACGCCTGGTCTTAGACATTCCAGGTCTGTCCTGTCCGGCTTCGTTCTGCTAACTGATTTCCCTCCAAAATCCCAAAGACATTCCCTTTCCTCAGTTGAGCCAATATCCCAATCCTCTGGTGACCTATTTAAACTCAAAGTTTTTCTGAGACATTTTTTTCTCTATACTACCATGCAACGAAGGCTTTATTTCTATTAACCCCCGCACTACTTTGCTTTGCTACACATACAGTTCTACAAGTAGCAGTTTCCAGTCATAAAATCATAGGCTATAAATCTCTATGTGACCTTGATAAGCTTCGCACAAACTCACCTTAAACTCAATGGTGGAGACATTTCAAATAAAATAGAAGATTAAGTACCAAAATTGCAGAATTAACTAAGATATAAAGAAATGCATTGACAATTGCTTTACAAATAATAATTAAATAGTAGCTGCATTCGCATAGAAACTGAAAATATTGCGGTATTCATGTAAATATTTTGTAAAGAAAAAATGTTAGTTCTCAAATACACCTCTGACGCAAAAAAGATACTCGGTAGAATGAATTTTATAAGAGGCTAACATAGTACCTGTCAAAAATGGGATTATTTACGTATAGATAGACTATAAAAATATATATTTTAGTATAAATATATTTATTGCAGACAAAAAAACGCATACCTCGATCAAAATGATTTTTCTGTCGATTTTCTATAACTTTTCATATTATTAAATTTAACTAGTTTTTACCTTCAACCTAATTTTAGTTATTATACAACGTGCCACTGTTTTTATGGCAACGAATAACGGAAATAAAGAGTAAGCCTTCGGTGAGAATCGAACTCACACCCTCATTGCCAGAGTGAGACTAGTTTACGCTTAGCTGCTTTTACCAATCGGCCATGAAGACTTCATGGATTCGCAGAAGCTAATTCACACTTATAAACTCACTCCCTACAACCGACTCTCTGCGCCATATTTATGTTGTTTTACATATGAGACCTAGTAGTTCATTCAATAATAATAAAGATTAACTTTTCATATTTTCTGTTTTTAATAATTTTGAAACAAGAAGCCAATTGAATAGGTTAAAAACGAAATTAAGACATCAGTGGCAGCAGTAGTAGTAGTGATATTACCAGCGGCACTTGCTATCTACTTCCAGCAAACACACAGACATAGACGAGCCTTGTTTTACCAACAGCAGTCCATTTTGTGTCTGTTCGCAGTACCCCCTTCCTCTCTTTCTAATTTCTTAAGTGTGACAGAAAACCAACCGACAAACAAATAAAGAAAGTGATAAGGCCTTTTATATTATAAGATAGTGAGAGAACAATTGTTTACACCCGTTACAAGAATGTAAAGAACTGTTCCCTCTGTGTCGTTCGTTTATTTACTGTCTGTTTCTTTCTTTTCTCCATCTATTGCGGTCTGCCTCACTAATGGCTTGTAGTAACTGCTATATTTACCGAGCTCGTTTGATCATAAGAATGGATATGGTGCCGCTATGCCTCACAGCGCTTCAGGATTTTGGAAAATATCTTGTTGCCACCGGTTCGGGGATTTTAGAAGCTGTCAATTCAAAACGTCGCACCGTTGAATTCTAGAAGTCATCTTGCGATAACCTGTTATTGGTGGCGCAGTGTTGCCAATTTAGCGCGTTTCGCGCTAGATCTAGCGCGTTTCTTGTTTTGGCAGTGCAAAAAAGTACTAAATTAGCGCGTTTTCGCCTGAAACATTTTGGCCGTTTTGGGCCATTTTCTGGCTATTTCTGACCATTTTCAGCGTCTTTTTGGTGGTTTTTGGCAATTTAAAAAAAAATAGCTTTTTGGCAGTCAAACTAGCGCGAAAATATTTTTTGAGTTGGCAACACTGTGGTGACGAGAAGAGATAAGCTTGAAAGAAGGACGGACAATCGTCGTGAAGTAGAAAATACTTTTATTTCACAATCGCAACAAAATGTTCACCCGAACAATTAAATTGAGGAAAACATGAAATGCGAGTAAAATTATCTTGAAATTTTATTAGATGAAGCATTATCGACCATTATTAATTTTTCTACTAGGGTTTCTTTTATCTTAATCTTAGTCGTCTTTCATCGCAGCTACCCATACTGTCCGTCCAAGACCATCAGTAAACAACACGGATCTGACATAAAGTTCTAGTCTCGCCTTGAGCTTATTATGTCCGTTCCGCACTGTTTACTGATGGCCGTAGAATGACGGCCTGAGTAGTTGCGATGAAAAGCAACTAAAATTTAAGATGCACCATCTACCTCAACATCATTGAAAACCAGGTATACCCCTTCATGGTATAATGTTTATACATATGTATGTTGTATTAAATCAATAAACATGCCGAAGCAAGCACCTAGCAGCCCCCAATTCCGTTTCCGGTCCCAGAAAGCGCGGACCGGAAGTAGGGACGGGGAAGGCTCAGTTCAGCTCAAGCATAGCTCTTATCAACATGTGTCTTTCGTTTTATCCTTTCTTGACACACTTAAACACGATTACGAATCAAAACGCATTCTAATCGTACACAGCTGCCACAGAAAGAACAACAAAGGCACATAAACACAACAAGAACATTACACATGGCAACAGCCTTCGACGATGACAGTAACATCTTTCAGCAGGACAATGCCACATTGCGCGAGTTATATGGGAATTGTTTCAGGACTACGAAAAAGACTTAATTCTATTACCCTGTCACCAAACTCCGCAGATCTCAATTCAATTGAGCACTTATGAGATGATTTTGGACCAACAAGTTCGCTTTGCAGAAACACCATCACGTAACTTGCTGTTAACACCCTGGTACCAGATCCCGCTGTTTTTGCAGTCTCTTCAGATCAGTAACTGAATGGTTTTCTTCCTCCTTTTTTAGATCTAGGAATTTTTTCCCTCTTCCAAAATTTGACCTGGTCAATTTTTTTTATGTTTCTTTCTCTTCCTCTTTTTTTATGGGTTTAGATAAACCTTCCTTGAAGTTGGTAGATGGTAGTAGTAACCTATTTCTGAGAGATTATGTATATATCTATGTGTATGTTCACACATACCTACATGCGCACGCCCATATACACACACACGCATACATATACATATACACACCCACACATACCCAAGGCTACTGTATTATTGTGTGTTTAATGTTAGGTGTTTATTTCTGATTTTTCAAATTTTTCAAAGAGATAATATATATATATATATATATACATATACACACACATACACATATATCTATACATATATACACAAATACGCACACACACACATACACACGTACACATACACATACATATACACCCACGTACATATACATGCATACACACGTACACCAATATATACGTATACCTAGGTATTTAATTAATTATTGGGGTGGTTGATGATTTGTGACTTGGTCACTGCAGTATTGTGGTACTTTGTTTTAGTTTTTGTTTTGTGTCTTTAGCTTTTTTAGCTGGAAAGGTCGTTTGTGCCGGCACGCAGAACATATTTCCGTTCTGTGGTTAAGTAGTGCATTTCTATTTTTGAAAGTTAGTATTCTAAATTTTTCCTCAAGACATAGCCAGCACTTGTTGTGTAGGCTATCTGGCGGACGGGCGTGCGCTAAAATGGACCATTTAATTTGTGGGGTTAGTCCCTTTTCTTTTTGTTCCCAGATGTACTTTGATAGTGTAGTGCTGTTTTTGTATTTTTCTTGCGAGAAGCTAACTTTGTGATTTGCGAATCTTTCCTTCCATTTTCGTTTTGTGACCCCGATATAGTGTTTGCTGTTCTGTGGGTTTTCTAGCCTTGAATACCAGGTTAGTTTTTAGGCATTGTTTATCGAGGGGGCATTCAGTTGTTTTGCAGTTGCAATTAGTTGTGGGTTTTTGTGTTTTGTTATGGTGTTTTTCTAGTGTTTTTTTTTGTTGTGTGTATTGATTATATTTGCCATATTGCTAGTGCAGCTGTAGCTGATTCTTATTGTATTTCTGTTGACAATTTTGTTTAGTGGGTTGTCTTTAGGGAAGTGTTTGTCTATTAATTTTAGGAATACTTTTCCGATGTTGCATTTGACTAGTTTGCAGTATGGTGGGTTAAACCAGATGCATTTTCTATTTCTAATTCTATTTTTGCTTTTGGTTTCCTTGGTGTTTACAAATTCTATTGTGTTATTGAAGCCGCTGTTTTTTAATGCCTTATTGTAGGTGTCTTTAATTTTGTTAAATATAGCTATGTTAGATGAGTTATTGGCTATTCTAGTGCTTATGGACTTAGGTAGTTGTTTAATTATTGTTGGTGTGTGGTTGGATTTAGTGCTAATGTATAGTGGGTTTAGGTCATCTTTACGGAATGGTTTGTATGTTTTGTTGTTAAGGTTCAAGGTGAGGTCCAGGTAATTGGCTATTTTAATGTTGGAGGTAAGTTCTACACTGAAGCCTATGCTTTTTAGTGCCCTAGTGATCTGCTTATTTAGTCTCTCTGTTTTAGAACCGTTGCTATTTCTAACTATTATTAGGCCATCGTCCCGGTATAGGCGCATGTCGCTTTTGTCTATGAACCTACCGAGGATATGTAGCGCGTAAAGTCCAACCAGGTCCGATAGTTGTGCTGAATCGGACGAGCCCATGGGGACGTCGAATGGGTTGCTGGAATCCTTTTTAATCCAGGTGTTGCTGTTGCTTGTCAGTATCGGTCTTCTGCAGTGTTTTTATTATTCTTATATCCTGGTCTCCTATTTTTACATAGTTCCTGGCGAAAGTTGAGACAAAGCTGGAGTGTAGTGTAAATATGGAATTTTATTGATTATATGGTTTTTCCGTACTTGTTTCGAAGAATTTTCATCATCGGCGGATTGGATATAAATCGAAGTTAAGTCTTTTAATTTATAGATGTTACAATATATATTAAAAAAACAATTACCAGGTGCGGTAGGAGCATACACAAAAATAGGGTTCGCAACATAAATTTATCAAAATCCAAATGAGGACTGTGCCACTGATATGAAGTTAACCAGTTCGTGCTGAGTGTGTAAGCATTTTAGTCAAAATATCCCTGGTTCAAAACTTAATAGATGAAACAAAATCAAACAAAGAAAGTGCACGTTACAAAAACAAAGATTTTAAATTGACAACTTGCCTAAGAAGAAAATGTTGATTGAACAAAGAATCCCGAAATGTCTTTCCTTCAAACGAATCTCTGCAGTCAAAAGCTTCAGCAGCTTCGACGTTTTGAAGCGACATTTTTAATCAGGTCGATACTATCAAGGCTTTTAGTCCGGGGGCCAACAGGGGCTACCGTGCACCCCCGCCCACGATTCTGAATTTAGGGTACCAAAATGTTCCTTAAGATGTCCTCTTTCGGAAAAAAGATGTTCCCAAGAAAATAGTTGGCTGGAACTACCTCATTTGCATAAAACAAAATGGCCACAATTTTGCCTATAAAGTATACTTGAAATTTCCTTGTAAAATCCGGAAATACCTATAAATTATTTGTATTTTTGAATTCCTCAGTCTGAAAACCACGATTTAGCCTTTTAAAGTACTCAGATATG
>VCCN01003143.1:6089285-6108457 GCA_006491835.1 Architeuthis dux
GTTAGTGTTTTAGCTTTTTAAATTCACCGCCATCAGCAGCAGAATCGCCCGAATCATCGGCAGCTGAAATGGCGGCCATATGGAAACAGGAAAGGTAATGATTGCTGGGGTGATTTTAAATGTGAGTAGAACTATTTGCATGCTAGTTATGAAAAAATGTTATGGTTGGGTAGTTAGGATTTCTGTTTTAGGGCAAACCTTTTAACTTCAGTTTATATATCAAATTGGAAAATATATGTGCTTGTTTGCAAAAGACTGGAAAGTGACTAGATTTGTGTCCAAAATACAAAACAGTAGTAGGTAATCTTGTATTGACACGCTAATCTTTTTCTGCATTATGATTCTTTAGATAATAAGCATGTTGGTCATATATTTGCATTAAACTCTGCTCAACCGAAAAATGTTTTGTGTATGAATACAAGTGTTAAGGAAGATATTAGTGATAGAAATGAAAAATGTTTTATTGACATGTATATACAGGTCATATATTAAGTATATGTTATGAGAGTAATAAATGTGAATGGTCTTATCCTTCTTGAGTACATCTTGTCTTCTAGAGTCGTAAGTGTACAAACCAGGGGACAATTGTCCCCCCCCCCCCGAATTTTGTGCAAATTGGGCCTTTTGCCCACCTTAACAAAAGAGTTCCCATATGTCTAGAGTAACTGAAATACTAGAATTCTTGAACCAATGGATAATAATTTTAACTTGTGAATTTACATCAGGAGAAAATGAAACAATCCATGATCCAATCACAAACCTGATGCTCTTTTCAGTTCATGGTACATATACCATGACTATTGACTATTCTCAATGTAATAAAACAACTTGTATTTTTTACAATCCTGTTACTTGTTACCAAAATAGTACAGTTTTTGTAATATCAGAACCATATATAAATGCAATTTAATATTTTTAAAAAGCTTTGAGATGACACATTTACTACTGTCAGGGTACTTAGAAATTGATGTTTGAAAAAAATACGGATTAAATTGATTTTTCTATACAATGACATTAATCTTGTTATTATTAATTACTTAAGCTTTTAATTTGGTAAGATAGTTAATTGTGTTAGACTTCGGAGGGAAAACTAGTCTGTTATTTTATGTGAATATTTTTTAAAACTTAGTTATTAGAAATAAGAAAAAAAATGTTATCAAGAGTTTATAGTAAAAAAGAAAGTGAATAACTATTGATAGCTTTACAAGTCAGAATATAAATTTACTAATATCTAATTGAATAAACTATACTTTAATTCACGCTTACCAAGTCTAGTAAAATCAATTAATGTTAACAATCTTAGGGTAGTGTTTCCTATCTTATTTCATTTTTAAGTTATTTTTTAAATATTTCCCCTTTCTTGTTGTATTTTAAGGATAAAATTTAAGAATAATCCTTCTCCAAAAAATGTTTAAATTGAAATTATTTTATAAAAGATTTTTTAACAGTTACTATTTAATCAGTGAAATGCTTGCACTTGATTCTTTTTAACTAGAAGTTGAAAATCTGGTTTTATGTTGGTGGATCTGATATCTCTCTTGAACAATTATCAAGCCTATTTGTTTTGTTAAAACTTAAATCAAACAACTGAAACCTGTTTCTGAAAAAATATAAACAATGAAAATTTAGAATTACTTTTTATTGCATTGAGATTTTGAACTTGAATTTTAACGTTTTCACAAAATGAGTTTTTATGCTTCAGTTGTGTGACCACACAAACAATTTGAAAAAACTTGGTTGAAACTGAAATTCAAGTGGTTCTTTCATCCTGCTTGTCGACACAGTTGAAAGAGAGTAACCCTTCTGTCTTTAGACCCAACATTGCAAATGGTCAGAATGTATTGTTTGATTTTTTTTTCCATGTTGTGACTGGATGTAATGTACATTGAATCAGCTAGCTGGCTCAGTAACTGGCTCTGGTTCCTTCCCAGCAGGGACCAAGCCTTTTCAAAACGTTTGTGTGGTCATACAACTGAAGCATAAAAACTCAAATTTTGTGGAAACGTTTTAGTGCATCTAATTCAGTTCAAAATCTCAATGCAATAAAAAGTTATTCCAAATTTTCATTGTGCTTATTTTTTCGGAACACAGTATAAACTGTGAGATGGCATAGGAAAATTTAGGATATTTTATAATATTTGAACACTACAGTTCAACTATTCAAACTTTTTAAAAGTTGAATTTACATTCTTCACTGCATTTAATGAGTTTTTCCCATATGATTTCACTCACCAGGATTTAATATACATGCTTTTAGAGCAAATAAATAAGAAAATCTTCTTTCTGTATCAGTTTCCAACCAAAGCAAGTTTTCATGATTAATGTTTTTTTTCTTCATTTTAATAACACAAACATTGTTTGATCAAAAACCTACTGAACACTTTTGTATATTCGATCTTGTCTTAACTAGATAACTTAATATCATTAGGTAGTAATATATTTTGTAAGTACCTAACCTCATTGACATTGGGTGAAAGACATTGGAAAGAAAAGTTATTGTTTTGCTTTAAAAACCTTTTTCCTTTTCCTTGATGATTGTGTAGCAGCTAGTTTTATTGACTAGGAATAAACCCCCAGTAAAAGAAAATTGATGCACTGTAATCTATGTATATTAATGTTGTATAGCCATCTTGGTTCACAGGAGGAAAATCCTGAACTTAGAGAAAAAGGAAGACTCAAAACTTGTTTATAAAAATATGAGGATATATTTTTATTTCATAAGCTACAATGTGTAGTGGCAGAGAATGAAGAGTGGGACAGAGACAATGAGAGCCAACAGTCTGAACTGGCCCGTGCTCCCAGGCCCAGCTGCTGTCTGCCTCTCTCTGGCTTTTATGGGGCTCGAACACCCACGCTTGTTTTCCAGCAGGCAGGTCGGGGGTCCAGTCTACATCCTGTCTATGAGTCCTACACACCTGGTGTGTCAGTTCCCGGTCCTGGACACCTTGCAGTCACTATCCTTTCATCACCTGTGGAGGTCAAATCTGTGACCTCCGCCCAAATATCCATATCATGAACAGAGAATCAATAAAAATTTCACTATTTTGACTGATATATTATTTAAATATCTAATCTGTCTTTTGAAGTAGTTTAAGACACATAGTACTGAGATCTACCGTAAGATCACCCAGGGTGGTAAAACAGAAAAACAGCCAAATTTGGGTGGAAAAAATGGACCAAATAATAGCCCAGGGCCATTATTCAAAGGCCATCACTACTAAATTGAGAATAATAAAACAATAAAAGTTAAGACTCACATGTTTTTATTCACTTCACTATCAATCGGCAACTTGTTTTAATAATATTTGGTATTTCTTTGGACAGTGTTTTCTTTTTAAGTTGCTACGAGAGCCGAACATATATATATATACTAAATACAGTTTATATATTATATAGACTGTATTTATTACCTGCAAACACCAAAAATAATATAATTTTTGTAATAAATAAATAATATAACTTGTTTGTTTTCAAACTCATTCAGCAATAGTGAAGAATTATGAGCAAATTAATTTCTTTGAAGCAACTTTTTGTTTATACAACGAATTGACAGATATTTCGGACTTGATGTCTTAATTATTATATGCGTATTCAAGTTGTCCAGTTTTTTTATACTAAAGTGCACTAAAACATAGATGCTTTCAAATTTTCATCTACAAAACTTGAACCCCAAATAAACGCCCACCTAAAATAACCGCCCATGGGCAATTTATCAGGTGGGCGATCTTACGGTAGATCCCGGTATTAGTGTAGTAGTAGTAATACAAATTAATGAATAAACACTGGAAAAAAACATTAACACAGGCTTGTTACATTTCTGGGATTAAAAACTTTTTGTTTCTCATAATTATAATAAAAACAGGAAAAGTGAGTTATAAAGTGATGGAATTATTGTAATTAGAAATTTTTATGAATAGTATATATTCTTTTAGAAAACTTTTTGAGAAGTTTATTTATTTTCATGTTTTGTTTTTAACTTACATGGGTTTTATTGAATCCTCATTTTTATTTTTTGATTGACATTTGAATTTATAGAAGTATATTGATTTGATTTTACTAAAATGATATGTCTGTTGTTTTTCTATTTGCAGGTTATAAAAATGTAAGGCAGTCTATGCTTTCCTCTTTAGTCTTTATCTTAAAATTTCAAACTTTGCTGGCATTCAGGACAAACTCATGTGACAAAAGTAAGCAAATTATGCTCAAAATAAGTTTATAGTTTACTCTAAACCAACTTCTACAAAATTTTGAATCAAACACACAGAATATTGATTCAGAATAGATACGTTATTCTGTATTTAAAATTAAATTTAGCAGTGAAGTTGATTATGAGTTCCTGTTGGTCACTTTTTTTTCTGCTGTCCAGAATCATTTCAATCTTATCACATTTATAATGCCAAATGATCCATTTGGGGAATAATGTAATACATCTCCTTTCTCTGCTTAATCTTCAGAACTACTATAAAATGTTTTATTCTTTCAACTACAATGTGTTCAAGTTGAATATTGACAAACCTATAATGATTTCATGCATTAGCAAAATGGGATGGTTTATGACGTGTTTTGAGAAATGCTCTTTAGAGATTGTTCTATTTTGATGCAGAAAATGAGGCATCAATCCTGTAATAAGGAGCTGTAGTCCTATGACATTTTTACTCTGACCTGTGCTAAAAGTATACTTTACTGTACAATTACATAGAAAATCTCTCATCTTGATCTTTTTTAATGAGATAAACTGTAATATGTATTTAGCTACTCATCTTTGTGTGTGAGGATGATTGATTTTCTTAAGCTATTCAACTAGTAATTACTTCTAGCAGGTGTACCTAATCTTATTATAATTCACCAAATGTCCGTCCGTCCGTCATCGCGTAACTCAAGAATGGCCAGAATTATGGCCACCAAATTTTCTGTGGTCACTAATGGGACACCGGAGCAGGTTTTTAGCATGTTAGTTTTGAAGATTCCACCCGAAAAGTTGTTTTTTTTTCAGTGGGGTTTCAATTTACAATGTAAATTTATGCTAAATTGGTCCCTTAGTTTGTGTCTGGCTGCATTCACGCTTACCTAAAAATTTATCATTACTTTTATTCACCAAATGTCTGTCTGTCTGTCTGCCTGTCTATCAGGAACCACATACATATCCCCATGAAACTTTCTGTGTGTACTTATGGGACCGTGGAGCAGGTTTTTAGAAAGTTAGTTTTCTAAAATTCCAATACTTTTTAAGTTTTTAGTGGGGGGGGTTCAATTTACAATGTAAGTATTATGCTAAATTGGTATGTTATTGTCTGCATTCAAGATTACCTAAAAATTTACTATTACTTTAATTCACCAAATGTCTGCCTGTCTGAGCATAACTCAAGGATGGCTAGAGCTATGGCCACCAATTTTCATGAACATATAAATTGAAATTTGTTTTTAAATACACCTATAAATCAAAACCAATTTTAGTGACGTATGACTTGATGGTATTTGCTTTGCCGAACGATTTTCTGTTCTGTAACAAGGAGGAAGATTGCAATTATAGATTAATTTAAATTTTTTATTTTAAAAATAATTTTACTAGTTCACTCATTTTTGTTTTGAATAAAATCTTTAAACAAGTTCCTTATTAGAAAGTAAGTTGACCTAAAATAATTCTTTTTAATAACAACCAAAAGAAATTTGAATAGCTTATCCATAGCTGTTAAAGGGATCAGTTCATTGCAGTGTGATTATCACCTTTCTACTTGAAGAGTTGTTCGGACTATTGAACCATGAATGGTAATTACACAACTCAAAATTACAGAAGTGTTAGATAACGCTGCCACTGTTGTACCGCCACTGCAGTATTATGGCTTTAACATTGGTTGGGTGTTCACAAGTTCGACACAAAGTCAAGTTTTATTTGGTTACCTATAGCGTAATAGATTCTCATACAAAATGGCCCAAAATCTGTACTGTACTGTGGGGCTATTTGGCATCATGGGGACTATTTGGCACCTTTTTTTATTAATTAAAATTTTTTAAACCAATCAAAAACAAAATATTACCCTATCTTCACAACCGCCTTGGTTATATTTTGAGTGCTAGTTATTGCATTTACTTGCAATTACTAAGGAGAAAAAAATTTAAAATATTTTTATTTTTTTCAAATTTTATATTCCCCCAGCTAAGGTCTGTGGAGAAAAAACTACTGGCTCTAAAAATTTATAATTTATTATTCAGTGCAATTTAGTAATTTTATGTTCACTAGTTTTTATTAATATTGTTTTTGGCACTTTTTGATTATTTTAATAGTTTGCTTCTACACTGTTTCTAATTTATTTTTGGGGGGTTTTATTTAAGATTATTTAACTTCTACAGTTTAAATACCAAGTACATAAATAATAAAGATTAGAATCATAAACAATCACGGTTCGAATTTACAAGAAAATGCAATATTAAAAAACAAGAACCATAAATTCAACAATGTGTCCACCATACATGGTAGTAGTAGGAGGAAGACGA
Organism: Architeuthis dux; assembly: GCA_006491835.1. Classification (NCBI taxonomy): domain Eukaryota; kingdom Metazoa; phylum Mollusca; class Cephalopoda; order Oegopsida; family Architeuthidae; genus Architeuthis; species Architeuthis dux. Next base: position 6,095,778 of record VCCN01003143.1, read on the forward strand.
GGATGTTCACTCAATGGTCTGAACCAAGTTTTATATCAATCCAAACATGATACAACTGAGAAAATTGATATTTAACATATTTGGAACTGACCGACTGAAAAGTGTCTTATAGAGATGCGTGGACACATCTAAAAACTAAAAGTGTAATTACAAAAGCGTGCAACCTACATATTTGAAGATCTCTCGAAGACGGGTTTCATGCCTTTGGCTAAGAAGCCTAGTGTAGCCAATATGCACTGAGTGCAAGTAGTTTAGTGTAATTTTAGGCTAATTTACAGCTGAACAAGCAGTGAATACAAAAAAAACTTTACCGTATATGAAAAAATCATTTGTGGGTAAAATTAACAAAATATTGAACAACTGATGGACAAGAATAAAGTTACAGAAGGGGTAAGTACTTATTGTTATTTGTATATAATGGTAAGAACGCAGGTAAAATTTAATTAGAGTTTTTATGTAGAGTACCAAATAGCCCCAAAGGCAGGGATAATGGACACTGGCTTTTGTCGGCCATTTCTTATATATAAAGCTTCAGATTTCTTTTTTCATACTACCACTGGAGGGCCTTTAGATAGTGATACAGTTTGATGTATAAATGATAAAATTCCAGTAATAACTTTACTAGTTATTGCAAAAAAAACTAAAAAGAGTGCCAAATAGCCTCGCAGTATGGTATGTGTAAAAAAGCAACATCTGTAACCATAGTTTTTTTTTTAATGAGAATTGTTTGCCAGATTTGGTGTCCTAGAAACTATAGTGACTGACAATGGATGGTACTCAGTTTACTGAATTAGCAGATTTTTGTAAGTAACACACCATAAAGCATATAACAAGTCCACCCTATCACCTTCAGTCAAACAGTTAAGCAGAGAGATTTGTGGACAGAAAGCATTGAGCAAATCTTGAGATGACAAAACTGATAAAGAAACACTTCAGCTGTTCCTATCTTCCTATAAAACAACTCCTAATCCTAACATACCAACTGGAGAATTGCCTGTGGAAAAATGTTCAACAAAATAGTATCAGATAAACAGTACAGTTCATGTGTCAGAAAAATAGGAACAGTAATCGACAGTGTTTATAAAAGACAAAAATTTGTAAAAGTGAAAATAAATAATTTTACTGTTAAATTACAGTTTGACACTGGCCCTGATATAACAATAATATCAGAAAACATGGGAAAAAAATCGGTTGCCCAGAAATTTATAAAAGTTCTCTGAAGGCTAAAGGTGCTTCAGGAATTAAATTAAGAATTACAGGAGAAATTGAGTGTGCTGTTACCTTTCAGGGTAAAACTACAAACGATCTCATCTATATTATTGAAGGAAATGACTTAAACATTTAGGAATCTACTGGTTAGAAAATTTTTGCCTTGTGGGACGAATCAATTAACTCAATTTGTAATTCAGTAAGCTCTGTTCCTAGTAACACAGGTTATTCATACAAACAAAAAATATAACGAAAATTCAATGAAACTTTTTCAAAAGAATTGTGTCTATGCACAAAAGCTACAGCGTCTTTATATGTGCATTCTGATGCAAAACCAGTCTTTGTCCGAAAAGCCACTTTTTCCGCAATTGAAAGTGTAAATCAGGAACTCGATAGATTAGGAAAACTGGTTGTCATCTTGCCCGTTAATTGTGGTGATAGTTAGAAAAAGTAACAATAAATTACGGCTGTGTGCAGATCTTTCGACACGGCTAAACAAAGCATTACAGGACCATAAGTACCTACTACTGATGACAAGTGTTTGCTAAGCAAAAAAAAAAAAATTGATTTATCGGACTCCTATCTCCAAGTAAAGTGCAAACACTTATTAACAATAAACACGCTCTAAGGATTGTACCAGTACAACCGACTACCATTTGATGTTGAGTATGTGCCAGCAATATTTCAACAGATTATGGACACAATGTTAGCGGATTTTAATTTCGCAGTGGCTTACTTAAGCATCAGATGTCCGCTCAGATGTGTTATGGTTAGCATGTCTGCTTCGCACGCAGATGGTTTGATTCCTGGCATGAGCAAAGAGTATGGAAAACTCTTCAAGGGACAAAATTCCCCCAGCTATGGGTAAAATGCAGGGCAAATTGGGTTCTCTAGCTTTTGAAAGTCGAGCCACCTTAAGGTGTTTTGACACCCAAGCTGATGCCAAACGTATCGCTTTCAGCTTTCCTCTGGACTACATTAGCGAGGCAGATAGGAGGATTCTGATGACTGGGCATCCCAGGATCTGCATATGCTTCACCCAGGGATGCACTCCAGAGGGGAAACTCCAGTGTTGTTTCATTGTCTGTAGAGATAAAACGGAGGCCATTCATTCACTTGACAACATCATAACCGTGAGTAGAGCTGTTGAAGAACATGATAAAAACCTGGAAGAAATCCATAAACAAATACAGGATTTTGAGTTTGGCTTATGAGTAAAGTGCAAACTTTTTATGACCAGCATAAAATATTTAGGTCAAATTATAAACAAAATGGATGTTGAGCAGACCCTAAAAAAATGAAAGCAATAAAAAAAAAAAAACTAGCATTCCAAGGGAAATTATGAATCACCACCACCCATATATGCTATGTTGATCAATTAAAAAGTTTGAAATAGGGGTGATCAATAAATAAGTTACTGTGATCACTAAAAAAAGGTCTGAATTTTTAAAAAACAAGCGGGCACAAACTAATGACCAATTTAGCATAAACTTACCCCCCTCTAAAAAATGTTTCCAAAAACATTTTCCCTACTCATTGAGGGGAGTGTGTGTGTGCATAAAATTTCTATTATGAACATTTAGGGATGGGCAAAGTCTGGATACATAGATATAAATGTCAGAACACATGGATAACCTAAACCCAGCAATAAACCAATGTTGAGAGTAGCGGTAGCCCCTTTGCAACAAAAAAAAATGCCAAGTCTTTTGAGAAAATTAAACAAATATTAACATCTGGAGTAGTATTAACACATTTTCATCTGATTCTTCTGAATACAGTGTTGGCGCCTAATCTTACAGAAGTTCAAAAATGGTACAAAGAAAGTTATAGCACATGCTTCAAGGACACCAGCTGAAAACAAATTCCAGCTAAATGGAAAAAGAGGCTTTGTCAATAATTTTCCCAGTAAAAAAAATTCCACAAAATGATACATGGTAGAAAATTCATCTTGCAAACAGACCATAAACCCCTTCTCTCTATTTTTGGCTTGAAAAAAGGTATTCTGTTGTATATGGCAAACATATGGCAAAGATGGTTGGATATGATTTCAAAGTAGAGTATCTACCATCTACAAAAATAGGACATGCCAATAGTCTTTCCAGACTAATTCCAAAATATTCACAACCCTTAGAGGATATAGTCATCTCCACAATAAAAATAGAGGGAGAAATAAAAAATTTTAAAAAATTAAAAATTCTCTGTAAAAATTCAGATCGTTACCAGTTACATTTAAGGAGATCAAGGTAGAATTTGCAAAAGATGAAATTATACAAGAAGTTATAAAATGTTTCAAATTTGGATGGAAGGAAAATAAAAATAATAAAGAACAGGTCTGCTTAGTCACTCAATAGAAACCGTCATGTTACCAACATCTTTTGGCAAGCGGGCACAAACTAGGGATCAATTTAGCATAAACTTACATTGTAGATTGAACCCCCACTAAAAACCTATTTTCCTCGCATTAGTGATTTCTTATGGGATATTCCAGGGTGTCCAGAGTGATATTGTTTAAGTATTCGACTATGTAATTCTGCTGGAACCACTACGTGTTCTGCGTACATTAGGCAGATATCACAGATGGATAATCTTCTTGGTGCAATTAGATTTTGGCTTACGAGTAGAAAAGTGCAAACTTTTTATGACCAGCATAAAACATTTAGTTCAAATTATAGACAAAATGGATGTTGAGCAGATCCTGAAAAAAATAAAAGCAATAAAAAAAAAACTAGCATTCCAAGGGAAATTATGAATCCCTCATATATGCTATGTTGGTGGTAATCAATTAAAAAGTTTGAAATAGGGGTGATCAATAAATAAGTTACTTCTCTCGCCTTTTGTTGCGCTGTGATCACTATTTGTGGCGGGGAAAATGTTTATGTTGAGTAAATGTTGAAATTTTCAGCCTTCTAAGCTCCATTAGTGTGGCCTGTACATGTGATGCATACATAGCCAGCTGGACCGTCTTGAAAACTGAAGAAACACATTTTGAAAGTTTTGGTGACAGTTTCAATTGACGGCTTCTAATTGCACCAATTCTTTGTAAGAAGAGAATCTCTATCCATCTGTGATAAGTGCCTAACGTACGCAGAATGTGTAGTAGTTCCAACAGCATTATGTAGTCGAATACTTTCACTCTGGACACCCTGGAATATCCCTTATGAAATCACTAATGCAAGGATATATTTATTGGCCAGGGATGGATCAAAACATTGAAGATCAGGTAAAAAGATGCCAAAAATGCACAATGTTGGTTAAAGCACCACGGATTGCAGAGGTTAAACCTTGGCCAAAAACAAGTAACCCATGGTCCAGATTACATCTGAACTATGCAGGACCAATAAACAGTGTCTATTATTTAGTCGTAATAGATTCTTATACAAAATGGCCGAAATCTGTATGCGTAAAAAAAAGCACCTCTCTCCTCCTGGAGGAACTGAGAAGTAGGAGGTGATGCCCCAATAGTAGTAGAGGGAGGGATACCCAACAAGAAGGTAGCTTTATCACATTTTCAATGTAGCATTTTATAAAACTAGTGCCCCCTGCCCCCCAATCTTACAACACATTAATGAAAAACTTGACTCTTTCTGATTTATAAGATTAATGTTCTAGTTCTTGTTTAATGGAGGTACTATGTACATATGATTTGTAATGGCGTGAAAGAATTTCAGTTTTTCATTGAATTTTGAAAAACTCCCACTCACTGTATTAACCCTAATTTATGTTACAAAGTTCATGAGTGTAATATGAAAATTATGACTTCCATATTTCATAAAACATCAGATAATTCAATTTTAAAAATAATTTTACATTTCCGTCAGAAAAGATAAAAAAAAAACTGGAATTATTCATTAAAAAAATTCATGTTTTAATATTGAAACAAAACTTTAAAATAAAAAATAAAGAAAATGTAAACAGGTCTGGTTAGTCACTCAATAGAAACCGTCATGCGACCAAAGTCTTTTAGGCAGCATGCCGTGTTGGGGGTGATGAATTGGAAAAAGTGGTGATCAATGAATAAGTTACTTCTCTCGCCTTTTGTTGACCTGTGATCACTAAAAAAGTCAAAATTTTCAAAAAACAAGCTTGAATGCTGCCAGACACAAACCGAGGGACCAATTTAGCATAAACTTACATTGCACACTAAACCTAGGTTTTTAGTGGGGGGAATTTTCAGAAAACTCAAAAAAACGTTTAAATTTTCGGCTGTCTAGCTCCATTGGTGCAGCCTGTATGCATGATACATACATACATAGTAGGCCAGACAAACTTAAATACTGAAGAAACCTATGTTGACAGTTTTGGTTGTTGGTTTCTAATATATAAAGAGATCTATAGACAATGCAAAATGTGTATTGATTCTCACATTACCCACACTAACAGCTATTCGACAATGTTCACAAGTCGCAATATTATTATTGTGAGTTCCTAGTACTGACAAAATTTTTTGATCTGAAGTTGCTTTAAATAACTAAATAATCTTGGGAGGTATTGTAACTTCTACTAAACCTTTAAAAGGTTATGAGCCAAGAAGTTGATATTTACCTCGATTTAAATCGAGTTTCATTTTACCAAGGCAAACTTGTCATTAACTAGGATTGAAATTTGAACCTCTAAGCCTGCATTCTCATTCTCTCATCGTGTATCTACAAGTCAGCAGGATAAAGAGAATTCCTTGAAATACATTTTTAAAAGACTATGTGCATATGAGAACAGAAAAAACAAAAAAACTCTATCATTTTTGTCAAATAATAAACATTTGTGTAAAATATTAAGTCAGAATTTAAATTTTGTCTACAATGAAACATTTGACTACTTTTAGGTTTAATTAAGCAATGTGGAAGCAATTTGACCACTGCACGTTGGAATACATATGCCAGAAGTTAATTTAATCATAAAAGCTAATTGTGATTTACAATTAAAATATTTTCTAATTTGAGTGTTTTCATTTCTTTTTCAGAATCATTATAAAATGGATGTTTGTAATTGGAGTTGTGATCAAGTTGCATCTTGGCTTAAAGAGAACAATTTTGGTGATTATGTTGACTTATTGTGCCATGTCCATCGGATTGATGGACAAGTATTATTGACTCTTAGCGAGAATGATTTAAAGCAGCCACCCATATCCATTCCAGTCTTGGGAGATATTAAACGACTAATGCTTCATATTCAAAGACTTCAGCTTGACACTGCTGCTAACTCGATTCAAGGATGTAACCACCCTGAGTTGCATGCAGGTGCTATTGTTTCTAATTCTTTGCGCCAACGCTCCAGGCACAATCTGAACTCAAAGGAGAGCCAATATGACACCCCTCTAATTGAAGACTGTGAAGAATTGATTGGAACACAATCCCAACACCTTGATCCAGAAATTTGGAAAACCATGTTAAGCTTTTTATATATTTTTACTGTTTTCCTTATTACCTCTTTTGTAATGGTAATAGTTCATGAACGTGTTCCAGATATGCGCAAATATCCTCCTCTTCCTGATATATTCTTGGACAATATGCCTTACGTTCCCTGGGCATTTGAAGTTTGTGAAATGATTGGGATAATTCTAGTAACCATGTGGTGTATTGTGCTTTTCTTCCATAAACATCGGTAAGTTTTTTTCCTAGTTCTATGCTTGTGTTAAAAATATAAACTTGTTTTTGTGCTATTCAAAAATGTCGATTGTTGCCAGGGATGGATCCAGCCTATTGAGCTGATTGTCTTCCAAAATTCTTTTTTTTAGGGGCTCACCCAGAAAATTTTGAAAAAAGATTGGCTAAAATTCCATTTCAGGGCATATCAGCTACTGAAATTAAGATAAATAAAAATCTTCGGAAAAAGGCTCCTGAAGGTTGTTATGTGTTTAAAACTCGGAAGACGCTCAGAAAACAGTATATATAAAAAAATTTGGAAAAATTCTGAGGGTCTTCCAGAAGACCCCCTGGATCTGTCCTTGGTTGCCAATCTGATATATAAAATCTTTAGAATAATCCTGTTCAATATGAATCAATATAGTATTATGTCATGATTTTAAAAAGATTTATTTTGGTCATCAGTTAGTTTTGGCCAAGAAAGTAATCTGCTATTCCCAGCATAAAAAAGAATTTTCAATAGAGCTACTTACTTATAGATGGTAGTGTATATAATGTCACTGTTTTAAGTAACCTATTTCAACCTTTGAATAATATATGTTGACGTCACAAGCTTTTTAGTAATAATTTTAACACAGTCTGCTACTAATATCTAATTTATAAGCTTCTTTTTACCTCGTAAATTAAGCACTAAAAACCTATTGGGGGGGTTCAAAAAACAATGAAACTGTTTTCCCTACTCATTGAGTTTCTACTATGAATGGTTAGGGCTTGGCAAAGTCCAGATACATAGATACATGTGAATAACCTAAACCCAGCAAGAGTGTTTAAACTGGTCTGTTGTGGGTAGTGGTGATTAATTATTGAAATATGTTATTCAATTTTTAATTGCTTTATATTTGCTTTGTAACTTAATCACAAAAACATTGAAGATGTTATTTTTGTAAATTTAATCAACTATAAAACTGTCAGTTGTCTCCTTGTCTTTTATACAGATTGGTTTCTTCTTTGTATTTATTTTTTATTGCAATTTTAAATATTTTTAGCTTTTTCTTTTTGTTGGAATATCTGCTTAACAAATCCCTATTTATATCAATTAAGTAAGGTTTATGTATAATATGAAAATGGAATTGTACAGTAGTTGTATGATACATTTAATTTTTGTTTTCTCTCTTCAAAGGATTTGTTTTGTTTTTTTGTAAATTTAAATCTTGCTATATGTTAGTTTTTGTACTGATTATTTAACTTCTTAATATTCTTTTCTGGACATTATTTAGCACTGAACCCATTGTACCAGAGTAAGCAAAAGTGTTTTGCTGATTATCTAAAAAAATATGACAAATATCAATTTTTTTTCAAAATATGTTGCAAACACCTAACCATTAAATTAAATTTTAAGATATTGCTAAAAACATATTTTTAATTCAAATACCACACCAAAATACAATATTATTTATAAATTCTTATTTATAATCAATACCTTCTCAGAAAGAAGGTTTAAGGTGAATGCAAGTGAATGCAAAAGAAATTACTTTTTTTTTTAATAAGTAAAATGAAAATTATACTCTATTTTTCAATTAAAAGCAAATTGGAAGACTTGATCTGCAATATGGCAGCTTAGTGGACTACTTACAGAAAGAGATAAGGCTCTAAATAATAAAACTGGATCTGTTAGTACTCTTTGGCATGTGTAATTCACAAAAATCTCACAATGCATTCTAATTCAATCTGAAATAAGTCTCATATCCTTAATATGTATCCACAAATTGGCACTGTTGGAAACGGGGCTTTGGAGTTGGAGTTGTGTTGTATATCCATCTTGGTCCGCTGGAGGAAAATCCTGAACTTGGAGAAAAAGGAAGACTCAAAACTTGGTTTATAAAAATATGATGATATATTTTTATTTGCATCAAATACATTGTGCCGTGGCGGAGAATGAAGAATGGGAGAGAGATGAGAGCTGACACTGTTCTTAACAGGGACATTGGTGTTGTGGTCTGACTGTCTCTCTGCTTTTCTGAGGGCCTCTGTGTCGCTTTTATCAGGTTCGAACGCCCACACTGATTTTCCAGCCACCACTTGCAAGTTCAGTCAATATCCTGTTTATAACTTTCAACACCTGTGGGGGTCAAATCTGTGACCCCCGCCATGGCTGCCTAAATATCCAACAGAGTTGGAGGAATTTTGGATTACTGGAGTTGGAGTCGGTAAAAATATACTGACTCTGACTCCAACTCCGAGTAAATGTAAATTGTAACATTACTAATTGAAAACCTGACCAATAGGTCAGTTTTTGGTATACTTCCTGCGGAAGGCCTGCCTGAATGTAAATAAACCCTCTGCAAAACCTTAAAAAATTAACTTTTCAAAACTGACAAATTTCCTGAGAAAATGGAAGTCTTATGGATTGAAAGCACAAAAAATTACTTGCGAATTCTTTTTCTTCTATTTTTGAAAATGTGTAACCCTTGGTTACATGGTTTAACACAGTATTAAAGGTTTAAGAAAGTATATTTTTTATTAAAAAGTATAATTAAATAACATAGCTGGAAATGAAAAATCTAGTCAATTTTAGCCATTTTAAAACCAGAGGAGTCTGTGTCGGTGGTACCAGAAATTGAAGAGTTGGAGTCGGTTGTTTTGTGTCTGACTCCACAGCCCTGATTGGAAAGTAGAATAAATAATTGTTATAACTGTATATTTTCTTCAATTTTTATGAGTAGTTCTAAAGTTATAGTAGTTTAAATCAATCTGCCTATTACAAGAAGACTAACTAAATATGTATTTTCTGTACATTCATGATATACTTTATTATAACCTGAATGAAAATTACTTTCTTTTGAATTAACAAATTTGGTCCCACTGGATAATAGAATTTTACAAATTTTCATTGAAATAAACTTTTCAGGTATTAATGTAAAACTCAAAATTAATTTTACTACATTGCGTATTTCATTTATTTAAATTAGTTTCCTTCATAAATTTGTTTTAAAATGTTGTGCATAATATTCCGTGATAAAATTTTAACACTTTGAATGCTAATAAACTTTGAAATATGACATATAGTTACCAGGATCGACTTGGACGTTAATAAAAAATATCTGATTATACACAAGAGTATGCAAGGAAGAAATAATAAAGTCTTTGATAATATATCTGATAAAAGAATTAAGATGATATCTGAGAGCCTGTAATTTGAAAATAACAAAGTGTAGGTTTACTTAGTATATCTATATTAATAATAGGTGTGTTGTAAGAGTATAACAGATAATTAGAATGCTGTCAATTTGTTAAATTAACAAAAAGAATCCATTGTATTTAGACTATTATTAATGATGATGTTAATTCACTGATTTTATTTTTACATGTCATGTATGTTCACTGCTGAATTTGAATTGACCCAAAGTTCCTAGGACACACATTTCATGTAGTATAGATAGACCTAAGAGAGTGATTATTTTTTTTTGGTTTGATATATGTAATTCTTAGAAGCAATGGCTTAGTATTTCCTAATATATTAGTCATAGCCACTGTCACCATAGGTTTCTGCGGTTTTCAAGTTGGTCTGGCTGGCTGGCTATGTATGTATGTAATGTATAGTGTGTACAGGTCACACCAATGGTGCTAGAGGGCTGAAAATTTAAACATTTACTCCTTATTATGTCTACAAAAAACGTTATTTTGTTTTTAGAGGGGGTTCAATTTGCAATGTAAGTTTATGCTAAAATGGTCCCTTAGTTTGTGTCCAGCAGCATTACACGTGTTTTTTAAAATTCAGATGTTTTTAGTGATCACTGCCCAACAAAAGGTGAGAGAAGTAACTTATTCATTGATCACCAATTTTTCCAATTTTCATGCTGCCAAAAGACATTGGTCATGTGACAGTTTCTATTGAGTGACTAATCTTTCTTAATATCTTACCTTCTAATAACAACTGACCAGTGCAGCGTGGTGCTTTGATTGAATGTTGCAAAATTTGAGGCTTCATTCTGGTTGCAGGGTCAAGGAAAGCTATGCTCATTCATTTACCAGGAGGAAAACTAAATCTATGATAAAGCGCTCCTTTCTTTTAGTGATCATTCTTCACAATCATCAAATGACATTAACAGCTAGACAGCACTCAGAGAGCGCATACCTCTGCCAATACCATTGTCAGGGGAAATAATTGTGCATGGATCTGCCCCAAAATTTAATCACTTCTGTAGCCCATTGTCCACCCTTTCACATAGTTTTATTGAAATTCATTGAGAACTCTTGGAGATATTGTGTGAACGGTCATTAACTTTTGGTGATATTATGTTGTATGGGCATATAACTACGACGTAGGGGAGGTAATTGCGCATGGATCTGCACCAAAATTTATTCACTCCTTCTGTAGCCTATTGTCCACTTTTTCACATAGTTCTATTGAAATTCAATGAGATATTGTGTGGACAGTGATGAGCATATACATAAATATATGAAAATACGGACAAATATCACTCAATCCAGAAAAAAATTCCTGGATCTGCTCCAAGATTTTAAGAATTCTCCCATACCCCATTGCCCACCCTTTTCATTGAAATTCATTGAGTACCTTTTGGAGATATCATATATGCCCAAGATTAACATTTCATGGAAGCTAGTTTGTGTAAAGTTTTTAACATTCTCATTTTAAAAAATAAATTTTGACTAGCATACATTTCATGCCATTTAAGTTGATGTTAGGAATAACTACAATATAATCCAATCTAAATTTTAAATAATTTGGCAAAACATATTTTAGTGAAATTGGTACACCCTTCCACAAAATTAAGAACTTTTGGAGATAACGTGTGGACAGACATGAATTTCTGAATGTAATTTCTGTGTTTTTTACGTTTAAAAAAAAATCTTATGTATTTTATATCCAGCTATGATATTTTTATTTTTATTTAAAAAAATATTTTATCTTTTTAGGTTCATATTGATGAGACGTTTATTCTCTTTGATGGGAACTGTATTTTTGCTACGTTGTGTCACAATGCTGATCACTTCTTTATCTGTGCCTGGAGTACACTTACAATGTGAGGCCAAGGTTAGTAGGATTTCCATTTTTTTTATATTCTTTATTTTTTGATTTGTTAATTTTGATATCAATACAATTTAATTGGAATATTTTTACAATCAAATTTTGGAAAAATATTTTAAATGATTCTAATTTTGAGAACAGCCATCCTCCGGATTGAGGAATTTTTTTTCTTTTTCTTTCAGACTTAAGGCTTACTTAGCATATTTAATTCAATTATGATTAGGAATTTGATATCCTTCAGCTAGGAAGCAGTACCAACCAAAATATTGTAAAATGGAAGTTAACACAAATGTAACCTTTTCTCAGTACCAGTTTAGTGAGAATAGCTTCAGTGCACAATTCTTTGAGGCAAAATAAAGAAAAACATTTTTCTTTTAAAATCTATGGTATCCACAGTGACTTTCGGAAGGGAAGGGGCAGGGGCTCAGTTGAAAAAAAGACACACCAATATTTAGTACAGTGGTTCCCAACCTAGGGGCCATGGTCCCTGAGGCTCCACAAAGATTTTATTAGGAGTCTGTGGGCAGACCTTTCAAAAGCCTGGGATAAATAAACTTTATTACTACTACTACTACTATAAATTACAATAACATTGTTCTACTGGCAGAACCTGTAGCTGAAAACCAAGTGCTAGTAACGTGTCTTCTATTAAACTATATTTCTGAATTTTGACTAAAAGGGCACTTTTGATATGAAGAAAAAAAAGGGCAGGGGCTCGAACACCCCAAGCCCTCCCCCTGTGCATGTGCATAGGTAGCCATAATCATAATGAACAACAACTTCTCAATTGTTTAGGAGACTGATTAAGGAGGAGGCCATACTTTTATATGCTTTAATGTAGG
>VCCN01003143.1:6108689-6130070 GCA_006491835.1 Architeuthis dux
TTCTCTGCTTTCGATTTTTCTTTCAAATTGCTATTTCTTTTTAGTGTGAAATGTTTTTTGTTCTGGCAAGAAAGATAAATGGCCACAAAATTTATCATTACTTTTAATTTTCATAAAAGGATCTTTGTCCGGTGGTTCATCAGCTATTTTGCATAGCATATGGCTTTTTAAAAATAAAATGTACCTTTCAAATTCGATTAATCCTTCCCAAGATAAAGGCTTGTTGGCAAAGATTGACGAGTCAGCCGTCAAAAATGGATCATATGATTAGGACTGATTTTGACCGCTCATTGGTAAATAAGCTAACGTTTGTTAGTTTCCTACTTACTGCATTTACTCAATCGCAAATATAATTTGATCACCACATTTTGTAGCTCAAAATCAGTAATTTATTATGTTATCATTTTCTTTACACTTGTGGTACACAAAAAATTACTGTATTTACTTGTGTACAATGCGAGAAATTTAATATAAAAAATCAGGGTCAGAATCCTTAGAGGAGGATCAGAATCCTTAGAGGAGGGTACCTCCTCTAAGGATTCTGACCCTGATTTTTTATATTAAATTTCTCGCATTGTACACAAGTAAATACAGTAATGTTTTGGTTAAAACAAGGGGTTTTTACAATTTTAATAAATAAATAACTTATAATCTGATATTTCATATTGTTATGTTGACATATTTTTCTTAAGTAAGGTACAAAACTAAGTATGGTAAGTAGGGAACTAATAAATGATAGCTTATTTGCCTGCAAACGGTCAAAATAAGTCCTAATCCTACAATCCATTTTTGCCGACTGACTCATTAAACTTTGTGGGTTGTTTGTTTATAAGTCTCTGTGCTAAGGATTCTCAGATAGCCATATGGCTTCTGTCTAATCTCCATGACATGAGAGACTTAATCCCTTTTTACCAAAAAGAAATCTGCTCAGATTATATTTCACTGTTATTTGTCTCGTTTTTTACAATAAACACTTGCTTAGTTTGTACATTTAACCCCCCCACCTGTGTGGGGGTGGGGGGCTTTTCGTGTTTAAAGTCCACATTGAAATTTAGTGTCTTCTAATAAGGCCGCACTCAAGAAATTTTTAGTAAGTTTACAGCAAAATCTAAAGTTCTAAACATTTGGTTAATAACCTATGTCCTAATTTAATTAGTATATACTACTTTAAAGAAATGAAAAACTTTACTAACCTTTTAATGACTTTTTTGAGATTGTTTTCATCAAGAAAGCATTGGGATATCAGTCTCTAAAGTAGTGTATCTACCCCGGTCATGAAAAGAAAAGTCAACGCTTCTTACTGATGTACATAAGCAATCTTTCTTTGTCTCTGAAGTCTCAGTACAAGTTGAAAACTGCAATATAAGTAATGAAGCTGCGAATTGGTAATTTATGATCAAAATAAAACAGAAACAAGTGCATTTCAAGCAGCAAGAATCAGCAATGTATGACATACATAGCGTTTGAATGCAAAACGACGACACAAGCAAATAAACATGAATAGCTTCGAACAACAAATAGATAAGGAAGAAATAAGTACTAGCATGAAGCTTACAGAATTGGCTATGTCGTAGTTTGCAATAAATTGAACTTTTAAGCATAGAAGTTCGAACTGCAAGAATGGGCTCTACTAAATTTCTTTCGCAGTTGCTGTAGAAACAATGGCCCGAATTGAAAATCATATACAAAACAGCCGAAGCTAAGATAAAGGTAAAAACTTTCCTGTATTCACCCTGTAAACTGCTGTAGATATTCGTGATGAACTCCTCTCATGTTTTCTGAGGAGCTCAGAAATGAGTAGATATCTTGTGGACGCTGGGTGAGAAACTGCCTGGAGTGTGTTTTCTAGATCCTTATATGGGGGGGGGGTGAAATGCATGTGTGTAGGAACATGTTTTCAATCATCCCTGGTGTCATAGATCAAATTACCCCATCCAACCAACTGACGCCAGTTTCGAGCAAGAAGCTGGTGATAAGCATGTGCGCAGGAACATGCGTTTTCAATCATCTCTGGTGTCATAGATGAAATTACTCCGTCCAGCCATCTGATGCCAGCTTTGGCCCTCACAAAACTCACCAGGGAACTCCCTGGAGTTGGCCCCCCGACTACTTAAAATCTCATTAGTGAGACAACATCAAAATTCCAGGTTTGGGCTTAAAGTCCAGCTGACACTCCCGGTCTACTTGTGAGAACTTTTTCAGATTATCTTTTCTCTATGTATGGTGCCAGTTACAAGTTGAGGTGTGCAATTTTAATTGGTCTTCCAGGTGCATATCTGTTATTTGGGCCCTCAAAGAAGTCTTAATTTGGGTGAGATACGAGAAAGTGGATTCACAATGATAAGTTGTGGAAAAACAAATCATCCATTGCGCATGTTCTTGGAGGCGATGATATTCAACTGCAGTTTTCCAGATTTCAATTGGATCTTTCTTGCTATCAAACATAGATTTCAAAATGTTATCTTCGGAGAGCCCAATCAACTCCATTTGCAACTTTTCTGGTACCTCAGGTATCTCAACTACATTGGGTTGAAAAGCTGATAAAGTGCTTTGCTTTTAAGAAAAGATGTATTTATATTGAATGCATACAAACAATATTAGAAACGGTAACTCTGTAGTGCTAATTCAGTATTACTTTTATGACGACTGGATCTGGTAGCCAGGCCACGACATCAGCACTTTGGCATTCAGAATTGTATCATGCTTTTCAAAATCTGTGAATCTTTCATTTTTGATTAATGTGTCAATAACTAATTTGTATTCCACAAAAATTTCATAGGAATACTCCTCATCTTCCTTAATTACTTTTTCTACTCCAGGGAAGTGTTCATCAGAAAGTTTCAACTGAGCAAGAAGGGATCTAAAAAAAAGTTTTTTAGAAGTTTTTTGCCATTTTTTGCCATTTTTCATATGTAGATTTACACTTAACCTTGCAAAGAAATTTTCAAGTCATCCATTTTGCTTTGTAATTACATCACATAGAAATGCAAAATGTCTGTGGAAATCTTTGAGATAATTCACAATACTGATTCTTTTCTTGAAAAAACTTAATTATTTGTTCTTGAAAAGACAATACCTGTCCTTGGGATAACCAGCGTACTTTGGAATGATAGGGCAAATCAACACTACTTATCTCATGAGCATTTGTCGAAATTGTTGATGTCACATTGCATTTCCTTGAATATAGTTCATATCTATAGTTTCATTTAAAATAGTTGATTTGGCACACAGATTTTGCAGTTGCAAAATACAATGAAACGAAATCAGGGCATTTGGATCAGAAAGTTCTTTTTTAAGATGTGCAATAAATCCTTGGTGCTTTCCTGTCATAGATGGTGCTCCATCAGCACACACTTATTAAGTTAGAAAAATTTAGTCCAACTTCACGATATATATCTTTTAAAAATTATTAAAAATATTAATTTCTTATGTATTCCCTTTTTGTTTGCCCAAAGAAAGTAACTTTTCATATAAGTGAAAATCCTCTGTTATGACACAAACAAAATATAATACTTGTGCTGCGTCAGTAGATTCATCCAAAGCTACTGAATAATATACAGTTTCCTTTTGGATTGTTTTATCAAGTTTGTCTTTTAGGTTGAGAGCTAATTCATGCTGCCGATCAGCATTTGTTTTTCTTGAAAGAGGTATTTCTTTATATTTTTTAACCTTATCAGGATCTAAGCATCCTACAACTTCCATTATGCATTCTTTTATTATTTATGTATTATTAAATGGCTTTCCCCTTTCCCAAGTAAATAGGCTACTTTATAACTTGCTTGCTAGTAGTGTTTCCTTGATGTAGTACTGATTTAAATAGTTGTCTTTGCTTTTGCTTCCCATCTTTTAATTACTGCAATGCATTTCCTTTTAGGCTCACCTTCTAGCTTAGCATATTTATTTTCCTTATAAGATGTATAATGCTGATGCGCCTTGTACTTCTTTATTGTTGAAATGCTTGAATTTCTTCCTTTAGTGTTCATTTTGTCTTCTTAGACATGTTGGGAAGGAAAATAAAAAAAATAAAAAAATAAAATAGTACACACGTGCAAAACTGGAAGCAGATTAGGTAGTAACTGATAATAAGGATTTTACTTGGGATATAATTTTATTCCAATGTAAATTTATATATAAAACATAAAATTAGTGACTATTTTTCATTTATAATTGCTGATGTTGTGAATTATTAATTTTTATAAAAGAAATTCAGAATTTCTTCGACTAGGCCATTAAGGCCACAGGTTTCACACTTTTTGACCGACTGATGAACATTTTACTAAATGTAGATTTTACTGATTTGTAAAATCCATGATACAGCGAATTTGCATCTTCAAACTGCAGACTTTCTACAAGGCAGATTCAGGGAACGTACTGTCAGAGATGGGCCATGACTAATTTGAGCCACAAAAAGCTCTGCTTATATTAAGAATATTGACAAAGGCAATAAATCATTGAATCCTGAAGAAATCCATGCTGTCACATTTGACACATAGCCTTTTCTGGGTCATTTGTTAACCGTTATCTTTTTTAAAAATCGATGTTCAAAATCTTTCCTATTTTTCTAAATGATTGACATTTTGCTATTATTCTAAACTCTCAACTACTTTGTCATTTTGTTATCTTTCTAAACTTTAATCTACGTTCCTTTGGACTTGACGCCTTTGTTATTTTTCTAAAACTTTGATTTCTTATTTCCAAGAAATGTCTAATGTTTAGCTTTCCATTTACCTTGCAAGCTACGGGTGTGGACAATTTAGAACCATTTAATTATTCTTTTTTTGAGCTTTAAGAGTGAGAGAACTTGGAGATATTGGGGAAGGTCTATGTCCAACAACAGACTTTAAAAGACTGATGATGATGATGGATTATTTTTTATTTTCCTACGAATTTCAGTGCTTGCCTTTTTTGATTGACATTTTTATTTCTGTATTGTAGGTTAATGTAGGAAGTGTCACTGCATACCCTAATTCACGTTCCCCCACATACATCGACTCAATCTTCTGGCCTGGGTTTTTTGCTTTTCTCTTCCTTTTTCCTTTGGAGATATTTTTCCAGCTGGGGCCTCGGGAGTGCAACCCATTTATCATTGCTTGGCATCTGATAGCTGGTGTGGGGAGGGCTTGCCCTGAGTTGGCTACTCCCCCCCCCCATCTTGTAGTTAACTAGTCAGTTAGCTTAACTACAAGTCGTTACTGCCGTTTAGCTTGTAAAATCTGACCTAAGGGGTTATTCTATCTTAACACAAGGCTCTACAGAGAGCAACCTTGCAAATTCAATTACAAAACCTTGTGATGATTTCAATATGGTTACCGTTGCTTAAACATTTACTAGGTTATTTGTAAACCTGACAAAAAACATTTTTTTAATGATTTGTGCTTAGAACAAGTCTCACAGAGATAGCTTCTTCATGACTACCTATGCTTAATAACTGCAAACAAAATGATTCGGAAGACTTGATTTTTCTCATTGTACTTCAATTTCTTAGCAGGCCTTGAAAAGAAAAATCAACAAATCTTGATAAATGATAAATATTCAAGAAAGAAATGAAAAAGGGATGAAAGGTGATGGATAGGGAGAGTTTCGTCCTTTGCTGCTGTTATTTGTCAACAAATTTTGGTTTTGTAGTGAGTTGGCTGAGATCCACATGAAATCATATGCATTAGGATGTTGCCAACTTCTGTACATAACATGCATAGGTTTCCAGTCGTGCACACACTGCTATATGCAGGGCCGGACTTAGACCTTGGGGGCCCGGGGCACTTCAGGTTTGGTGGGCCCCTCATACACAGAAATTAAAATATGCACTATTTCTAACAACTTTTCAAACATGTAAAAATAGCATAAAATTGAGAGCATAACAATAACTAAATAAAGGTGTAAGTTAAATAGTGTGGTCCCTAAGAAGTGTGGTCCCTCCTACAGAGCTAGCAGTATTGCTTTATTTTCGTAATCCATACTCCAATTACTGCAGACCCGAATTACAAGCAGTAATTTTATTAATGTATTTAAAACAATTGAAGGCATTGTAATGAAATGAATTCCACAATATTTCTTATTAAAGAAACTAATTTTTTAATTATATTTTTGTATAGAGGGGGCCCGGGCAATTGCCCCTTTTGCCGCCTTATAAATCCGGCACTGGCTATATGCATTATTTGGAACACTTTCTTATAAATTTATTTACAGAAGATTTTTTAATATAATCACATATCTGAGGATACTATCTTCAAGATATGTAATTTTATTTTAAGATGTTCACATGCCCTTTTTGTTACATTGTAGCTTGCTGCAGTGCATCTGATATGCAGCCTTAAAGTAATAAATGCACATATATTTTGAAGACTATTCTGTATAGAGAATAAAACATTCAAATTTATGGATTGCTAAATGTCTTACCCTATAAAATGATGCTTAATATTTGATATAAGTGTAGTCTTATATAGTGTAGTAGAGCCTATATGGGATTTCACTAATTTTATTGTTCTTAGGAGAACTATAAGGTTAAATTATTTGAACCCTATAATGTTTTGTATACATGATAGATTTTAAAGAAAACTAGCATTCCAAGGGAAATTATGAATCACCGCCACACATAATATGCTGTGTTGAGGTTGATAAATTAAAAGATGCACTGTGATCACTAAAAAAAATATCTGAATTTTCAAAAAACAAGTAGTGACCAATTTAGCATAAGCTTACATTGAAAATTGAACCCCCCTACTAAAACTCTATTTTGGGGAGGGGAATTTAAAAAACAAAAAAAAAAACAAAAAAACGTTTTCCTTACTCATTGGTGCGTGTGTGCCAAATTCTACTGTGAACAGTTAGGGTTGACAAAGTCTGGCCACATAGATAAAATGATTCATATGACTTTCAAGATGTCGTTGGCATTCACTAAAAATCGTTGAACAATATATAGTCACGGGTCGGCGTTCGCATATTTAAATTTTATAATATGACTGTTGAATAAAAAAAAATTTTTAACGGACAACTCTGTCTGTTCACGCAGTCATTATGGAGAACATATTGAACCCCCCTTCTAAAATCCTAGGGGGGGAGGGGATTTAAAAAAAACAAAGCATTTTGCCTACTCATTGAGGTGTGTGTGCGCACGCGCAAAATTTCAACTATGAACGGTTAGTCTAGGCAAAGTCCAGATACAAAGATACATATGAATGTGTGAACGCATGAATAACCTAAACCCAATTAAACCAGTGTTTTGGGTAGTGGTGATATAAAAAGAAAAATATAAACTTATGTTGTTTATATTAAAGACAAAATATGTTAGATTTATAAATCAATCTCTATTATTATTGGATGAAGTATTGTAAACAGTATTTTTATTAAATTTGACTAGTTTTTACCTTCATAAAATTAGGATGAAGGTAAAAACTAGTCAAATTTAATAAAAAAAAAGAACAATGTTAGATTTATTTGTTTATTTACTTAAGTTCTTAAATTGTGTTTCTCTTTTAAACTATTTCCAGTTCTGTTTTCTTGAGTTGCTTTACTTTTTCTCTGGTGAAAATATTTCATAATTTCTTTTCTTCAATTGTATGCAATCTCGGCAAGTTTATTCTGTTTTTTAACCTTTGGAAACAATTGGTTTGAGCTGCAGGAAAAACTTTAGTACTCTTGTTTTTTGGTGATATTTTCTTTTCTTTAGTAATATTAAAAGTTCATAGGGTAAATATGTTAAATTTTGTTATTTATAGTACAGAATATCAGATTCTGATTATGTTGAAAATCTCATTTACAATTATTTTTAGTGTGGAAAAATGTATACAATTTGTATATACAAGTCCACATCATAACAATCATATTTACACAATGTCTAGGGCCTTAAACCTTTGCGGTGGTGTAATAAACATAATTCTTCTTAAAATCATTTACATCTGTTGATAGCACTACATATTCCAGTAATCTATTCCAAAGTCCCACCACTCTATTGCTAAAAAGAATGTTCGATATTCAATCTACTTCTATTTACTTCTACTGTATATGCGTGGCCTCACAGTCCCTTGTACCCCCTTCTAGTAAAAAAATACATCAGTGTTTACTGCTTCTAAACCATGCATAATCTTAAACATTTCTATTAAGTCTCCCCCCGATCCCTCCTATTTTCTAACAATGTCAACCCTAACACTTTTAACCTATCCTCATAACTCCTACTTTTTAATTCCGGTACTAACTTAGTTGCTCATCTCTAGACTTTTTCTAAAAGATTTTTATCTCTCTCCAAGTACAGTGACCAGGCCTGTGCACAGTCCTCGAGGTGTGGACGTCTTATATAGTATAAGGAACAAGTCCTTGTCTATGTATGAAAAGGTATGCTTAATCAGTCCTAGCACCATGTGTGCCTTAGAAGCAGCACTGGCAATATATTTGGAGAATGATAGTTTATCAGTTACTATGATACCAAGATCCTTTTCATCATTTACAATATCTAGTATATTTCCATTCATAGAGTAATCGTAACAGGGATTTCTATTTCCTACATGTAACACCTCACATTTATCTTCATTAAAAGCTAATAACCATTCTCTTTGTTATTTGCCTCTGCTACTAATTAGCTAAAATAAGTAGAATTATATTAAGTCACTGTTAAGATGTTTTTATAAACTTTTCCAATGTCATATGAAGACCAAATTTTAAATGAGAAGCAGAATCAACTTCCAAGAGATTTCGACAGGTAGAGAAGTGATTTTAGCACTTTTGTGCAGTCTGTATAGTAGGTATGAACAAAATTTCATGTGAAATTGACACATGAGAAATTTTTTTAAATCTGTCAAAAATCAGCATATTATTCGATTTTAATGAAATTTTCAATACTTATTTATTAAAGGGCAAATTAAAAAAAAAAAAATTTTCCATTTCAAATTTCGGAGAAGAACAATTTTTTTTCATGATTCCTACCCCACCTTTTATTAGTTTGATGATTTATCTATTTTTATATAATGATGCTTTCATTGATTTTTACACATTTTACAGATATATTCCTGGAGATACTAATTATGTTTACCTTTTTTAGAATAATATCCATGAACTTGCTGGAACGGAACTCTTACTTCGGGATTAAAAAAACAGGAAAATTTATTAAAATAGTTTTCTTTTCAGAATTTTTTTAGTTTTATTCGATTGTCATTCTGGCTCTTGAACTGTGAAAAAAAATTTTTTTCACTCAATATTATTTTAAAAAATAATATTTTTAATCATTTTTATCGATTTATTCCGATATCTTATAAATTTTTGAAATGTATATTTTTTATTCTTTCTATGTCTTGGTTCGACTGAAAGTTTCAATCAAACCAAGACATATGGTTAAATATTATGAAATGATGACAAAACATTTACTGCCTGTAATTTTAATATATTTTATTCTGTTTTTTGGGGTTTTTTTTTTTGGTTTATGTAAATTGACAGCTATTTAAAATTATGGGAGCTGCTGGCGATAACATGCCTTTTTGCACGGTGAAGCTGTCATGCATTTTTAATCTTGTTTATTTTTCCCACTCAAATATGTGTACTGCATTGTCTACCATACATTTTTTTTAAAATCAGATGTCGCTTGAAATTTCTTTTCATTTTTGTACATTTTGTTCATACCTACTGTATAGCATTCACATATATCTCATACTTTTGAAAAAATTTTAATGTTGCAGGAATCAGTGTTGTAATTTCTGTAAAATATTTAAACTTGATCTGTGTAATTGTCCTGACATCATATATAATACTGTGTTTATAATCTAATATATATGAAATATATTTTGCTCTTGGGGAATAAAGGCAAGAATACAAGCATCTGTGTTGTCTTCAGCCTTGTAAAGAAATAATTTCCACTGGATTTGATAAATGTAGTTTATCCCATGATAATACTGACTTAATGAAGTTGACATCAAGTTAATCAAATTGTTGCATTGTTGCTTCCTCTTGTGATTGTTTCCGGTTGAACAAATATTCGAAATATCATCTTATCAGGTAAACAAGGGATTTTATTCAAATAGAACAGAGAAAAGGTAAAACTAAACTTGAAAATAATAATTAATCAAGAAAATAGTTTCTCCCTGAAAGCGACTACTTCCAAAAAGACAGAATTACAAATTCCTTTTCTTTTAAACTCTTTAGTTTTTAAACAAAAAAGTCATTAACTTTTGTTTCAGAGTATTTTATGCATATAATTATTTAAATTACTTAAAATGTGATAATCAAATAAGGTATCCAGGAAATAGGGTGGGTGAGACCGGGTTGCCAGATATGTCTGATTTCGGACATTATGTCTGTTTTTCACCCTGTATGTCTGATTAAAAACTTTAAGAATCGGACATCCAAAATTGTCCGATTTAAGGCCCCACTCAGCATTGCCAACTTTGATATTATATATCTAAATTTAGATAGTTTTTGTTGCGTTTAGATATAAGCAATTATTTTTAGATATTGGATATCGGTTCTAGCCACTTATAGCTATTTATTTTCATTATTGTGAGAATAATCCTGCTAGTTTTAGCCACTATTAGCTATTTTTAGCCATCAATTTGCCTGATTTGGTGCAGGGTTGACCATTTTGTCTGAATTTTGGAACATTCTTGTCCATTTTGAGAAAACTAATATGGCAACCCCAGGTAAGAAAAAAAAAGTTTACAGCAATAGCTCTGCAGCCTATTTCATGCTGTGTTTTAGATAAGAACCTTTTAAACCTCATTTTGATTATCAAGTGTATCCGGCATGTAAGACACACTGTCATTTAACACACACCTCAATTTTTGCAGGCATATTCTCGAAAAATAAAATAAAACCCCCTCTTTTTCCCTGATCCTCATAGCCCTCCTCACTATTGGGCTATTTTAATGCTCTTATCTATTCAAATTTATATTAACCCCCACAGTGACTGGCTGTTTACATTATTTGCATAGCGCAGTAACGTTAGTAAACAACTGATAAAGTGTTCACTTCCCCAGACAGACAGTGAATTTTATATACCAGTAAATGCTGTGCTTAATTTGTGAGTTGCTTCTCTATGTATACAGTAGATCATACTTTCAGACATCTTTTTGATGGCTCTATTTTGTTTTCAATTTTTTTACTGTACATGACTTTACTTGTTGATTATTGATTAATTATGTTTGTTTTTATTCACTTACAGCAAAGTCTCAATGAAAGGGTTTCTTTTTATATCATGAAATTATATATAGAACTTGAAGTAAGCATGTCTAGTGACTCTGTTCACTAGCAGTGCACCTGAATTGAGTGATGAAAAAAATGCAATAATCTTTAAATGATGTTCATTGCCACTTTTCCAGGGAGTGCAAAAGGATATATTTCCAGGGGATGGGTACAAAAGGATATATTTGGCGAAGGCTTACTCTTTATTTCCGATTGCCCTATTATTAGGGTGATCAGGTCAAAAACTTCCGAGAGTTGTAAGACTCCAATTAATGCATTTTCTGAAAGAGCATGTACTGAAAACTTTTTCTTTTTTTTTAATGGCCCAAAGGAATCAAAAGTTATACACAAAGTTTTGAAATTGGGAAGTAATTTTAAAATTTTAATTTTAATTTTAATTTAATTTGTATAGGGGAAAGAGGTGTAAAAATAGTGCAAGAAGTAGCAGTCAATTTACGTTCCTTGTTTTGTATAGTAATAAAAATAATTTACATATTCTGGAATTCTTATTCTTCAGGGATGTCTTTTTGAGTAGATTACTTATATTACTTTATTATTGTAAATGAATAGATTAAATGAGTTGTAGTACTTTTCCAGGATGGTGTAAATGCACCCCCTTGCACCCCCTTACAGATGCCCATGTTCATTGCTTTTATTTAAGAGTTAATTCTCTAATTTCCACCTTTGAACAAAGCTGGTTAAACATTTCGGTATGGGAAATTTGGCAATCTTTTGCTAATAATCAGCAACCAATTCAGCCATTTACAAAATCATGTATGGTAGGGCAGAAGTGTCTAAAAAAACATTTGTCTAAATACACCTAAATTTATAAGGATCAACTGAAGTTTTTCTTTGTTGGTTATCCATATCAAATAATAATTCCGAATTCCTGTAGAACTTGGCCCAGTGGATTTGATCGGAGGGGGGGGGGGGTTACAATTATTTTGGTTGGAGAAGTTGTTGATTAATAGTATATAAATAAATATAATAATTTAATAAATACATCCAATATTTAATTTAATCCCATCTAATACTTAATTTAATTGTTAAATAAATATAACAAATTGTGTAATCCGGTCTCTAATATTTAATCCTTATAAATTTAGGCATATTTAGACATAGACGTTTTTAGTCACTTCCGGCCTACCGTACCTGATTTAAGTAATGGCTGAATCGGCTGGTAACGATTAGCGAAAGATTGCTGAAAATTGTTTAAAAGAATTGATCATCACAATCATTTTTGTGTCTAAAAACAAACTAGGCATTTTCTATATAAATGAGAGATTGGCATTAATGTTTTCCCAATAGAACATGAGGAAAGACATTTTATTTTATTTAAAACCTGTTAATTTACTAATTTGTTTTTAGACTTTTGATTTTCAAATCTAATTTCTTTTTGTTTTATATTTATGCAGTACATTGATGTATGGGCTAAAATGAAACGTACCATTGAGATCGCAACTGGATTTGGTATGACATTGCAAGGAGTGAGAACTTGTGGTGACTATATGTTCAGTGGTCACACTGTGTGTATTACAATGTTGAATTTTTTTATATCAGAATGTAAGTATGAACATTTTTATCTATAGTATCAATAACACATTAGGCATTGCTATTCATTCCTATAAACACCCAAAAAGATATTTGATGCTTTTAACTTTATTTGATTGAATAGTGAATGTACAAGTAGAATTATATCACAAATGGATTTTTATTATGTAGCTATGCATAAAATATGTTATGTAATTTAGCTAATTCATGGAATTGTATCCTTTATAGCCCTTGGGCACAGGGCCGTGCAGAGAGGTGCTCATGGGGCCATTTGGCTTGGGCCTACGATTTTGGGGGGGCCTACTCCAGACACCTAGTTCATATTTTTTTGAATGGTAGACTCAAGGGGATGAGGAAGTGGTAGATATATACATGAATTTTAAATGATATAATAATATTGCCCTAACAAATAAAAAAAAATCTTTTTAAAAAGAATTTGTAACACTTCACTGGATAGTCACTTTCTGATAACTGTAGATACATATGTTGCAAACGAACATGCGTATGGCAGCCTGTCAGTGCATTATCAACGAAGAGCCGACAAACAAAAGTGATGCAAAATACACACACACATACATGCCACAAACACAAACATACACTTGCATACATGCGTGCATGTGTGTGTATATGGCCTGTGAGTGTAAGTGTATGTGTGTCAGAACTCACATGCATCTGTGTATGTGTTTGTGCGTGGCATGTGAGCTTAAGTGTAAGTATGCGCAAAAGGGACATGTGTAGCTAGTATGTTTGTATGTGCATGCGTATGCGTATATTGGGGCCTGTGTATGTGTAGGTTTTTACAATTTGCATTCATTTTCGATTTAAATTGTGATAAAGACAAACAAACTTGCTTAGACAACAATCCTGTTGAAAAAAAAGCCACAAAAAACTGAAATTATACAGCCAACAATAATATAGTGAAAAAAGCAAAATTTCTCGAATAGAGGTAAGTGAAAAAATATTATTATATTGTTATAATGTAATTCAACATTTGTGACCCATAATAAGACTTAATTTGTAGAACAAAAAAAATTGAAAGTATTCATCTCTACTTTCAGTATTCTTTTAACATTGCCTTAAAATATGTTACATCATTTTTGTTCTGCAACTAATATGCATGTATCTTCTCATTGACATCTCTTTTGTATATAATTAAATATGTATATTTTTTTTATTTCTGTCTTGCTTGTATTTTTCTTTCATGTATTCTACTGTTATATTTGACTAAAGCATTATCAAAACAGTATCTAAATATATACATATTTACTCTTCAAAAGACACTATGAACATTACTTTATTTCTATAGTCAGAGGATCATTTAATTTCTTACAAATAACTCTTCATTACAATGGTGACCTCAGCCTATTCAATTTCTACAAAGAAATATTTCTCCGAGAAATTCATCTTCTAAACAAACCGTTAAGAACAACTCGCATCCCCACAAATTGCTGACCCAACGTTCAAAGAAGCATCTATGTCATCATAATATACTTGTAAGTACAGTACATCATATACACAGTGTTGCCAACTCAAAAATATTTTTCTATGTATTTAGTTTGACTGCCAAAAAGCGCTAAATTTTTTTAAATAACCAAAAAAAACACTAAAAATGTTTAAGCGCACCCGCTCTAATTTAGTGCTTTTTTGCACTGCCAAAAGAAGAAACGCACTGAATTTAGCACGAAAAGCGCTAAATTGGCAACACAATATATACACTGAATGAATGGCTTGGCTTCGCGAACAAAGATTTTTGTGAAGGGTTTTTCCCCAGCTGTAGGGCCATAGACAGCAGGTACATGTATATAACCAACTCATACATAAGTCATATGTATTTAGCACTGATAACACAAAAATACTTGATGAGCAGTTTGAAATAGGGAGGGTGGGGCCTAGTTTTCCCATCTGGCCTGGGACTACTGCTGGCTTTGCACGGCCCTGCTTGGGCATAAAGTATTCGTTTATTTTAATGGTTTTAACTGTTTCAGTTATTGAAATAGAAAGATGTAGCATATTGACAATTATAGTTCACTAGTATTACTGAAGTCAAGCAATATTGTAGACAGACATGTCCCTCTTGGAATACTGTAAGAATATAGTAATTTAAAAAAAATCAAATCAACAAAACTAGAGCATTTTTATTGCAGCTGTTCTAATTTATTAAGTTTTTATAATCTGCCATAAAACCTAAGTACTTCTCCAAGATTTTAAATCTCTTTTTGCAAATAAAAAATACTGTAGAAAATGTTTCCCAGTCAATTTGCATCAAATCCTGTTTTTTGTAAAAGTTTGTGCTGAAAAGTCATAAGAAATGTAACATTCGAGTATGTTCATTTTTTTTTCATATATTGAAAAATGTTGAGGTTTGTGTAATGTATCACTTGTACAGGCCACACCAATGGAGCTGAAAATTTAAACATTTACTCCTTATTATGTCTAGAAAACACTTTTTAAAAAAAAAAGATTTTTTTTTTAAATACCCCCTATAATAGGTTTTTAGTGGGGGGTTCAATATACAATGTAAGTTTATGCCAAACTGATCCCTAGTTTGTGCCCGCTTGTTTTTTGAAAATTTGAAAAAGGTGAGAGAAGTAACTTGTCCATTTGTCACCACTTTTTTTAATTGATCACCCCCAACATGGCATGTTGCCAAAAGATGTTGGTAACATGACGGTTTCTATTGAATGACTAAGCAGACCTGTTGTAATATAATTTTGTCTTATTTTTCAGATACATCACGCCAAAGATTTTATTACATTCACACTACAGCTTGGGTCCTGAATCTGTTTGGTATCTTCTTTATCTTAGCAGCTCATGAACACTATTCCATTGATGTCTTCATTGCTTTCTACATCACAACTCGTCTTTTCCTCTATTACCATACATTAGCCAACAATCGAGCTTTAATGCAAAAAGATTCAAAACGAACAAAGATTTGGTTTCCTCTATTTTCTTTTTTTGAATCCAAGTGTGATGGAATTGTTCCGAATGAGTACGAATGGCCATTAAAATGGCCGAACTTCCTAAAAATGTTTGAACCTGAAAAAATCAAAAAGTGATTGTTTTAATGAAATTTTATTTCTTGAATTCTGTTTTAATCACAACTTGCGCATTAGCTCTTAAGTAATTTATATGAAAATTAGTTTTAATTTCTGAACTACATTTGAAATCTGTGATCAGAATTAAGAGCTTTGCACTTGGGCCTATTGATTAAACCAAAGACCTGTGTTTTCCACTGCCTGAATTTTCCTTCTGTATAAATGTTTCAGCTAATGATGTTTTTTAAAAGGCTGTCCATAAATGTTAAATCTACAGTTAATTCACAATTTTATTTATTTGTTTTTTAAAAAATTTTAATTTGATAATTTACTTAAAACAAGAAAAGACTGCTAATAAACTTGAAATTCCTGATGAAAATTATGCATAGAGAATTGAAACTGCAATTTTCATAAACAACAATTTTGCCATAACTATATTATTTTCGTAGAAGATTATTCACATATTTTTTGTTTTTTCTTTATGGCTATCTATAATTCAGTGCATTAAAAACCATCCTAGTTCACCTTGGTTTGAATGAAATTCATTCAAATGAAAAAAAGTAGCTTTAAAATTTTCTTTCTCAATGAATGCACTGAATTAAAGTAAAATTGCAACTCAGGGAATTGTTCAGACCAATATCTCATTTTTATCTCTTTTTAAATTTTAAAATTTTGTATGTTTTTAAAACATGGGTGAAAATATAGAGTTAACAGGACTTCAAAATTTCAACAGAAAAAAAAGCCACATAATAATTAAAGATTATCAGGGTGTACCTATGAAAACCATATAATAACAAAAAGCCTGATAAGAATATTAGTGTGAATACATTCCTGAATTTAGAGAATCATGAAATTCAAGTTGTGAAAACAGCAACTTTGCATTTTTTTCTTCTACAATGTGTTCTTAATCTTCCATACTTCATTAAACCAAAGAAAACCTACTATAAATCATTCACTAAAGAGAGAAAGAAAACTCAGTATGACCAAAGATATCTTTTATTTGCTGTTTAAAGGCTTCTTCTAATTATCACTATAAGAAATAGTAATTTTGCAGTTGTTCGCTGTTTCTTTGTAATTTCCTCATATGTAATGATTTTACATTTCTCAGATGGGTATTGTTGCCCAAAAGGTAATGTGAAATATTCAAAACTATGCCTATGGTTTAGGTGTATCATTCTGCTAAAACAATCCAATGTTTTTTTTTAAAAAACTTATATTAATATTAACTCAAAATGCACTGCAATGTAACTATTGCACATTATTTCATTTTATATTGACTTTAATATGAAATTTAAATCATTAAATTCAATAAAATTACCTTTAAACTGAGCCACTATTAATGTTGGTGAAAATATAGTGATTTGTAATATGCTTATTAAGTAAGAGGCAAAATTCACAGCTAGCATACGTTTAAAAATTTGCTTCTGATGAAGGATGTGAATTTATTTACTTTGAATGAAATTATGCCAGAGTAATTTACAAATAAGTTATTGTAGAAAATAAACTTCAAAGTTCACCTATCTTCTTTTTTTAAATATCAAGTATCAAATGAATGCACTCTCAATTCTCTTAAACTAGGTACTTGATGAGTCTAAGTTTATTTCTCTATTTAATATTACAGGCATACCTCAGAGATATTGCAGGCTCAGTTGCAGACTGCAATAAAGCGAGTCACACAAATGGTTTTTGGTTTCCTAGTGCATATGCACATAAAAGTTATATTTACACTATACTGTAGTCTACTAAGTGGGCAATAGTATTAGGTTAAAAAACAAAAACAATGTACATACCTTGATTGAAAAATAATTTATTGCTATCATCATCTGAGCCTTCAGCGAGTTGTCATCTTTTTGCTGGTGGAGGGTTTTTCCTCGATGTTGACGGCTGCTGAATGATCAGGGTGGTGGTTGCTGAAGGTTGGGGTTGCTGTGGATATTTCTTACAATGAACTTTGCCGCATTGATTGACTCTTCCGGTCACGAAAGATTTCTTTGTAGCATGCGATGCTATTTGATAGCATTTTACTCACGGTAGAACTTTCGAAATTGGAGTCAATCCTCTCAAACCCGGCTGCTACTTTTTAAACCAAGTCTATGTAATATTCTAACTCCTTTGTTGTCATTTCAACAATGTTCACAGCATATTCACTCTTCCTTTTCACTTGAACACTTGTACGGTTATTAATTGGCCTAAATTCAATATAATAATGATTAAAAAAATTGAAATTTTACAAGAATTACCAAAATGTGATACAGAGACAGAATGTGAGCAATTGCAGTTGGCAAAATGACACTAATTGACTTGCTTGATGCAGGGTTGCCACAAACCTTCTGCAATATTTGCAAAATGCAATAAAATGAGGTATGCCTGTGTATGTATAGTTATGAAATTATGACAGTGTTTAACCCTGATGCTGCATCTTTTAGTTTTCTTTATTTTAGATAATTTGAATACTCTAGGAGAGTTATCTACTTGAAATATGATCGCTCTTTCAGCTTGGAAAGGTAAATCTTGAGTTTTTAATTTGAATCAAAGTACATTTATTTCTACTTACTGTGTTTCTCTCTTGGTATGTAGCAGTAGGGCCATCTCTCTGTTCAAATGTTGCTCTTTGTATGATGGTGAAAACAAACAATAAGGAGAAAGGGAAATATTTATGCTTTTTACAATATTAATCATTATATTGGTAATTTTTATGATTGTCTTTGTAGTGTCACCTGTGTATTTTCCATCAATTTTAGGATAAATGGATAAAGGATTTGTGAAATGTTTTTTCTCAAATTGAGATTGGTCGAAAACAATATAAAAATGATAAATTTTTATTTAAAAAAAAAAAAGAAAAAAATACTTCATCATCAATTTTTGTCTTCAGTCTGGTTGACCAAATGGGTTAGAGATGTTTTTTTTTTCCCTTCCAATCCTAAACCTGGGATCTGAAATTGTAAATTTTCTGTTTTCTCTTCACAGATTTGTTGCTTAGGAAAAACAATAGCAATTTATTGAGAAATAATTCTTCTAACCCCAATACAATGGACAGAATTTTCCTCATTTAGGCATTTCCAAATATGGATTACCCACAACTCTTCAGAAGATACAACTATACCATTGATTTATGACAAAATCCTTTTCGAAAAAATGAAATAATCATCTGACACAACCAATTCATATCTTCTAATTGATCTGCCATTTGCATTTTTATTATAGTAGTACAACTTAGTAAAATTGTGAAACCATTCTTGATTCTGGTCTCTTTTACAGAGGATCATATGAACATTTTAGAGGCCTTACTGCTATTATGCTCTTCATTTAATTGGGTATTTCATTTCCAAAGCCTCTAACTATTTTGGGGGTTTTTACTTTTGGAATGGATACTTTATCCATTTTATTGTAAGCATTCCACTTCACAGGGCAGCTCATGTTCTGCTGAGGAAGCATTTTGTATCAATGCAATTCTTGTTTTGATTGTCAACATTCTTTTCACAGGTGTCTTAAATTTCTTACTGTTTGTACTTGTTCACAGTGCATAAAAGTATGATTTAGTTGGGGAAAACACTTGATGCTTTCAGTGGAATGTAAAAAATGTCATACTTTTATCCATTGCTGAATTTGTTTTCTTTTTTTAAGCAAAGCAGTCTTGATGGTAAAAAAAAAAGTGAACAAAATCAGGTGTAAATATAACTGATCAAATGTCTCTAATATTTTTTATGAACAAGTTGCCAGTTTAAAACTCTGTTCATTGGCTTGAAGAGCTCTATTCATACTGTCTCATTTTAGTTAGTTTGGCTTCAAGCATTACAGCAATTGAGTTCCTCAACAATGGCTACTTGAATTTTATTTTCACTTTGATATCGTTATGGCCAAATCACATTGGACACAGCAGTTCGCTAACTATCACCAAAGTTAGTCAATGTCGAGCCTGATCAGTACCTAGATGGGTAACCGTCTGGGAATACCAGGTGTCATAAGCAACTGGGGATCATGTAGAAAACCTCCCATGGTAATCCTGTTAATCCTCCTAAGGAGGAGATCGATCTCTACCCTACGCTCAATAACACAACCAAAGATCCCCTCTCCTACTTATCTGACTGGCCTGGCTACGAGCGACAAAAATGAATGAACATAAACATTTATCATAAACAAAAAACATGATCTCCGCTTGTTGTCTGATTGGTACAACTGCTGTTGATTTATATTCAATGTGATTTTAATAAAATGGTAAAGTTCATTTCACTGTTATATTTTTTATTAACTTCTCAGATGTACATTCTGTAAGACAGTATTTGAATTTTTTACTGATATCACTATCAAGACTCTTGCTTCATAACATCTAATCATTTTTTTTTTTTTTTTTTCAACTTTCATTAATTTGAATTCTCCTCGTCCTGACTGTGCCGTTAAATGTTATTAAGATAGGACTGAGTTTCCAACATTGAAAAAATTCAGCCAACTGCAACAGAAAAATTCAAATATGAACATAATTTATAATAAAACAACAAATCTTTATTTTACAAAGACTGATTACTGAATAGTTTTCTTTGTATACTGAGAAAATACCTGCAGTAACTACTGGTTTGTACAAATTGCAGACAGTACCTGACGTTGAGGGAGGTGCAGAAAGGCGTTCCAGTTACCGGTATGGAAAATGGAATTGTTAAAACAAGTTTGAGTTTTGGCCAAGGCTGCTGCTTACGTTCACTTTGCACTGATGCCCTTGGGAAATTCACTCCTCACCTCAGCTATGTTTAAATAGCAGGGCAGTTTGAGCCCTTTAGCCCTGTAAAGTAGTCCATATAAGAGAGGGTTACTGCAGCCTGGGTGTAGGGATACATCTTCACCCTGTAAAAACTACTGAAACTGCAATGCGGCCCTATGCTTCACAAGGAATCTACAGGGATAAACAAACCTGACATTGTATATAAGTCTTATATAATCATTTTGATATAGGAGGGTTGAAGATAAACAGTTGTTAAAGTAGGAGTTGTAGGTATCCTGTAATATGTATGTATTGCTTGTATTACGAATACATAAATGTATTGAATGCTAATTGATGAGAAATGTACAAACCAATAACAGAATATTCTTATAATATTTATAGTGGTCAAGGCAAAGTTTGTAGCAGTTACTGCAATGTTTTCTTTCATAAATGCAGTTGGAAATTTGAATAGCAAAATATTCTGTATACTTAAAATAGAACATTGCACTATAAGTTCTATGCATGAATGCTACTTACAAATTCATGAATATAGCTCTCTGAATATTTTCATGTTCTAGAAGTTAGCAGCTGAATATTGTAGGCATATTATTATGAGAGAAAGACTAATCTTCTTAATCAGGGCACTTAGATAACACTGTTTTGTGATTATATAATATAGGCAGTGGGTTGATCCTGTGTGTGTGAATAAATAAGCTTAGTAAGTATTTATAAGTAGTTAGTGGTAACAAAGGGTATACTTCATAGAATATTGAATAACTTAGTTCTTATATAAAAGGCTAGCATTGTGCAAGCCTAGAAACTCCTAACAAATTTGACTATTTTGAATAATGTTATCCTTACGGGAGTTGGAGAATGATCAGATAAATTTACTATTTTACAATTTTAAAATGATAAAGTTCTTTGATTTTATTCAATGTAATA
>VCCN01003143.1:6130368-6141347 GCA_006491835.1 Architeuthis dux
AACAATTTAAGATAATACACATACATCTGTATATCTATTGACCTTATTTATTATATATATAAATGACTCCTAGCATTGTCTTAGTTTTTACAGGACTACACTAGTCACAAATTGGCCATTTCCCCATGGTCTTCCATTTTTTTTTTTTTTTTTTTTTGTTCCAAAGCATCATTGTGCCAAAACATTATGAACTTGTCCAAATCATCATGCCATCTTATTTTTTGCCTGCCACAAGTTCGCTTATGATCTTGAGGGATCCATGTTGTGAGTCGTGATGTCCAGCAGTTGTCTGATATTCTGGCAACATGGCCTGCCCGTTGCCATTTAAATTTGCTAATGGCTACTAAGATATCTGTACAGTTACATTTATTATTAATTTATTGTTGGGGAAGATAAGGAATGGCTATATGGTTAGATTTGAATGATTGCAGCTGGAAGGGTCTGTGGCCTAATCGTTAAGGCAGCTGTTGCGTTAAGACAGGCTTCCTGAGGAAAAGAGATGTGAGTTTGAGTCTTGTTGGAGGCTTATTCTTTATTTCTGATCCATGTTGCTTACTAATGGCAGTAGAATGACAGTCTGAGAATTGCGATAAAAAGCAATTCAAATGAAGGTGAAAGAAATACTAGTCAAAAAAATCTACTCTAATAATGAACAGTGTGATTTTCTTGGTTCACTGGTTGTAACACTGGACTCTTCCACTGTGGGGTTAAATTTTGCTGGAAAAAATACCCACCATTTCAAACTATTATTTCTGGTAAACGAATTTAGTATTTTGTCTAAAAGAAAAAAAATCATTCCAATCCAAATATATCCGTGATTTTTTTTTTCCCCCCTGGGATTAACGAGTAGATCATATGAAAAAACAAAACAAATCAGGACAATCGTCGTATAGCAATGATCAGCAAGCTAATCTTGCTGGCTGTTGTTAGTGGGTTCGATCCTCATTGGATCTCCCAGTATAGGCGGTCTGATCCCAATTCATCCTAACTTACTATTACTTATATAATGAACAGTGTTTGTTGTCCGTAACACTTGAATCTGAATCAACTGAAACAAATTTGCTATTATTTTTTCTTAGAAAATAGTTTCATAGAAATTCAAATATATCCGTGAATTTTTTCATGGGTATTAAAATAGTATTTGACAATGCTTCATCTATCAAATTGCAAAAATAATAATAATAATAATATCAGTTACATTTACTTTGAAAGGTTTAGCTACAACACAGTGCATATATTTCATTATAAGATAATTTTGCTGGTTTTTGGATTTAATAAGAAATCTTTTATATGATCTCTTTAAAGTTGTTAAGCCCTGATTTACTGAAGTAAATTTAATATTCTGTTTGTTATTTCTGTTGAGACTGACAAACATAAATACTTTGCTAGTCTTGTTTTTTTTCCTATTTCAGTTCCTGTTAATTTATTTTGTCTTTTTTCTTATTTTTCATGATAGATTTTTTAAATCCTCAAACTGTTGGATATATCTATTATAATAATTTAAAAAATGGGATAAAGTTTACATCAGGCACCCTAAAAATTGTTGAATCGAAAAGGGACACATTTTGCATCGACACCAGAAATGTTCGAAGTTATTTACATTCGATAAAAAATAGGGTTTTTTTTTGTTTTTTTTTAAACTAACAAATTTTCAAAGTTACTAAGATACTTTCTCCCGGAAAAATAAAGTATTTTTTGTGCTTTCAATCCAACCTTCTTTTTCTATTTTTTATTATGTTAAGATAACTAAATGACTGTAAAATTTAAACTCTAATAATCGCTATAAAAGCCAAAACCTAGTTTTATGAAGAATAGTTAGATTGAAAGCACAAATACTTTTTAGTTTTCCGGGAGAAAGTATCTTAGTAACTTTGAAAATTTGTTAGCTTAAAAAAACAAACAACCTATTTTTTATTGAATGTAAGTAACTTCGAACATACCCAGTGTCGAGGAAAAATGTGTCCCTTTTCAATTTGACAATTTTTAGGGTGCCTGATCCAAAAAATGTACTGATTTCTCTAGTTTAGAAGGGCTTAAAAAGCAAGTTGGACTATGATGAGCATTGCATTCTTCTAAAAACCAATTGACAGAACTGGTAAATTGTGTGCGTGTGTGTTTGTATATGTATATGTATGTGTGTGTGTAATATATATCTATATACTGTTGGCAGGAAAAGAATCTGTG
Organism: Architeuthis dux; assembly: GCA_006491835.1. NCBI lineage: Eukaryota > Metazoa > Mollusca > Cephalopoda > Oegopsida > Architeuthidae > Architeuthis > Architeuthis dux. Next base: position 6,132,553 of record VCCN01003143.1, read on the forward strand.
TTTAAAAAAGTAATATGTACATCCATACATTCCAAGTTTAATCCATTATTGCTTAAAATATGCTTACAAGATGCATTTAATAACATTTTACTTTGTATAACGCATTATAATTCAGTCCTTTGAACTTTACTAATGTTGTAGTCAAATTAATTTAGGATGGGATTTAAGAAGTTTAGTTTGGGAGCAGTTCATGTAAAGAATAGAACTCTTCTAATAGTGCAGCAATTTTAAATACACTTGAAGAGTCATTCGTAAAAGACATCAAAAATAAATATTTTTCTTATATTTCCATCTTCAAATGTGAGGATTAAATAGAAAACAAATCACCACAGACTAAAAGTAGGATTATTTATTAGGGTTATGAAATATTAATTCATTTTATTCTTTAATGAAAAAGCTGTTACAAAAATGTATCTAAAAAGCAATTTAACATTCAAATACTGACCATGAAATTTCTCATGAAGAAAAAGCCGTAAAATAAAAAAGATGATCTGATCTGTGAAACAAGTCATTATTAAATTGAAAATAATTTAAGATCATTTGTTAAAGTAAATCTGCGAAACAATTACCAGTATAATAATTTAAAAACTTCATCTATCGAACATTCATCATCACTTCAATATTTAGTTTTAACAATTTTGTTAACACTAAAAGATCTAAAACCACAAAAACGTTTTAAACACATTTTACATGTAGATCAGTGGTTTAAAAACTTTGAAAACTCAAAGACCCCTTCTATAAATGAAATATTCTGGTGAGACTATAATCAGTGAACTACAATAATAAACAATTTTTGACCTTTAAATATTATATTTATTTGAATTCTAATATATGTTACAGGTCTGTGTACAATAATTATGTATTTCTATAGCTGTGCAATGGATCATGTTGTCTCTCTGCCATCAGATTCGCAATGTCAGGTTCAGAAGAAACACTGCTGCGAACTACCAAGCATTATTTGTCAGATCCCAGTTTCAAAACCACTGGTGTAGACTATTCATAAATTTGATTTGAAACTAGTTGTTATGTAACCCATGATGTCACAGGTAGGATTTATTAAACAAATGCATCAACACTCATTCACTTTGGTTATTACATGTTTAATGACACTGGAAATTCTGGTGATCCAGGAAAAAGAAAAACTAATGAAACCGTAATCATGGTTATATTTTGGGTTAAGGAAAATTCACCACTGTATACAATTCACGGCAGTGTACAATAATTATAAGTTAATTAATGTTTGTTGTTTAGTGTTTTATAAGTCTTTTTTAAAGCTAGTTTTTGTTTTCTTTTATTTCCTATAAAAGACAAAATGGGCTAAGATTTGTTTTAATGTAACTATTACCAAGTCAAATATATGACAAAAAATAGAAAAATATTTTTCTGCGAATGTAAACAAGTTTTCAAACCCGGTTATCTCCTGTTTTATATTATCTACAGACATAATTCTTAGTTGATAATTTCCTACAATCTTTCTTTTATTATTAACACAAAGATTATTACGATTTGGGTTGAATTTTCCGTAACCCATCGCTATTAATTGTTAGGCGGTGAACTTGCTGGATACCTTATATTGCATTTGAACCTAGTACATGTAGGCAAAACTTCTGATTTTCTTATGGCTGACCACTGACTTTACTGCTACTCCACCTCTCTCCTGCTTAGCTTTAGTCATTTTCTGTTCTAACAAACTAAATATTTCTGGTGGTAGGGGAAAAGATTTGATGATTAAGCACTGAATATGTACAGATTTCTTCGGACTGTTGTCCTTATGAGGACATTCTGCCCCCATGCTTCAAGGGGGTCCCTCGTCCCAACATTCCAAACCCTCCCCATTTACAACACCCACTTGAAGAAGGCTGTAGGCTATAACGGCCGAAACATAGTGTTCAAAAGATGAACCAAGATGAGGACAACAGTCCGAAAAAATCTAAACATTGAATGTTGTAACTTTTGACCTAAAATTTGTTTTAGCAAGTTTTGGCATTGTAAATCAACAAAAGGGATTGTCAGTGGTTGGGAATTAATGCAAGTGTTATAGACAGAATAAAACAAGAATTTTGAAACTTTTTTAGTTTTAATAATTTTGATTAAATTTTTTAATATCTTTTTTTAATTTTTTACATACCAAAAGTCTACAATGTAATTTAACAAATAAAATTTAAAAAATTGCCAAACAGCAATATTGGACATTATTTTGCATTTTAAAATTTTCTGTTTTAGGGCATGTTCTGTTGTTGTTTTTTTTTTTTTTAAATACTGATTTTAATTCTACAAAATTATGTTTTTAAAAGATAAACTCATTCACAATCAAGTGGCATTTTACTGAGGTCTCATAAAGGGGTGTTTTTTTTTTCTTCTTTTTTTTTAAACGAGGAAACCACTTTTTAATAAATAAATTCATTCATTGCAAAATAAGGACAAGTTTTATTAAATTTCAATAATTACTTTAAATTTAAAATGCAGCAGGCATTCAATTTCTATTTCTATTGGCTTTACATAGTTATATTTTTTAACAACTGAGAAAGATTTTTCAAACACAAATATCTCTTGTGTGTGTTATAGTTAGACTATTTTCCTCATCTATGCTATTATTTATTTCACAAAGAGTAGTCCAATTATAACACACACAATGATTAAAACATTTTGTCTAACAAAATTCAGACATGAACAAATACCTCTCTTTCTATATATTGGACTAAAATAATTTCTATATATTAGAATATTCTCCAATTTTTCTAATGAATCAGTTAATGAAAATTGAATTAATTTTTAAATGGATTTTTGGTCACAGGTGACAATTTTGCAAAAGTCTATAAGAATACCTGTTCTTAGTGAAAAGTAAGGAAAAAAGAACAATCATTGCATTATTTTGACAAAATTTACCCACTTTCCCTTTATCTGCATATTTTCTTTATTTACATGAATATACCATATACTTAAGTGGGTCTAACAAAATTATGCCAAAGATAAAAAGAAGCCAATTTAGTATTACTATGAAATTTGAAAGATTGCTGTTTGCTGAATTTCCTCAATACGCATGTATGAAAATTACTTCAAAAGTATAATTTTTTTCGTTTTTTCCACTTGCAACTTTTATGTTTACTATTTATGTTTTATGTTTTATGTTTTAAAATTGTACAATTATTTTTACTTTAATTATTACAACTTTTTATCATGAAATGTTTATGCATTTATGTCTATGCATTTTTATGTTTTTAGAAGAAAATTGTCTTCCAAAGATTGGCAAGTGAGAAAGATTTCACAGTTTAAGCAATTGAATAGAATGAATAAGATTGGTAATTAAGTCAAAATTTAACCAAAGGGAGGTTCTCCAGAAAAAAAGTTTGAGCAATATGATTTATCTTATAGGTAGGATCTCTCCTCAGATTATGTTATTTTTTTTTTTTTCCACGATAGAAAATAAATTACAATTTTTTTTTATGAGCAACAGAAATTCAATGTAGGTTAGAACAATAGTTTGATTTATTATTTCTTTCAAAATGGCAGGAAGGATCACTTATGTATTGTACTTGTATAAACTATATAAAAGCTTCAATACTGTTTGTAGAGCCTCTGGATTTCTTAAACTTTATTTTTGTATGAGAATTTTGTTCCATATATTTGAGACCAATGTTTCCCTATTAAGTTTAGCACCATTCTTTTCCCTATTAAGTTTAGCACCATTCTTTTTAGTATCAATAGAGATATAACTAGAATTGCACAAATCAAGATTAAAGTTTAAAATTAGTTTCTAAAAATTCATTTTACAGCTATTTTCATTTCCAATTACTTTCATCATAAAGACTGAACTTCTGTCAACATTCATTACCTTCTTGATTTCATCAGTAACTTTAATTTTGATTTGTGTACTGTATTTACTCGAATACAATGCATCTCGAGTATAATGTGACCCCCACTTTTTGTATCTAAAAATCGGTAATATGTATTTATTATCATTGTTTTACACTCAAGTATAATGCTACTTCCCAATTTTGACCCTGATTTTTTATATTAAATTTCTCGCATTATACACGAGTAAATATGGTAATTATTTTATGCCTTTTCGCTGATGTCGAAAGGCCTTATTTCTTAGGAAAGATTTTTCTGTAATCTCTGGGTAGAGGTTGATGTCAATTCATTGTAAGATGAGTTTTGTACAAATTTCCTATAAATGGGAACCCTTTTCTGTAATTATGGAAAATTTCTGATTGAAGTCATCACAGGTTGAAAAAAATCATTGAATCAAAATTTTTGAGTTTCTATTACCGGTACATGTTTTGTTAAATAAAGAATGAAAAAGAAATATCCTACTTTTGTATTATTTATTCTTATTAGATGAAGTATTGTAACCCAATATTTTTATTAATTTTGACTACTTTTTACCTTTATCTTAATTTTTAGTTGTTGTTATACAGCTATCGATTCTGGCCGTCATTTCTACAGTAACGAATAAACAGCTCGATCGGAAATAAAGAGTTAGCTTTGGTGAGAATCAAACTCACATCCCTCAACCAGAGAGAAGCACAGTTTATGCCTGGCTTCTATAACCATTCCACCATGAAAGCTTCATAGTGAAACAGCAGTCAATTTGCACCCTTTATTCCGACTATATCTGCACCATAACTCTTTATTTCCCATTGCACTGTATTTGTTGCCATAGAAACGACAGCCCGAATCGAAAGTTGTATAAAAACAACTAAAAATTAAGGTAAAAAGTAGGCAAAATTAATAAAAACTAGAGCAGTGTCCATTCCAAAGGTGCATGTTTGGAAGGGACTTTATGGTGCATGGTGCAGCCAGCCATAATTGTCATGTAAAATAATTTTCCGTCTGTCATATGAAACTACAGCTTCGAAGTATTTCCGTTACTTCTCTTCAGTGTTGCCAATTTAGATATTTTATACCTAATTTAGATAATTCTAAAGAGCAGAAGTCAAAGGAGATAATTTATAGAAACTATGAAGAAAGATCTATGATCTAATTTCTTTTTATTAGATTTCTCAAACTGCTAATCCAAAAAACTTCAAACTTGACACTGCACTGCCTTGTGTACTCATTAATATATCTGACGAATGTCAACTTCGTACAATGGCCAGTTGTTGAGTAATCACGGTGCATGCACACACACAAAGATTTCTTCATTTGTAGTTAGATATATTAGCTTTGTTATTCACATTGATGCTCTTCTAAAACCCAAACCAAAAATGTGTTAAAGCATTGTACCAACAGCCCAGAAGTATGGGACACTGTACACAGTCGTTAAGACTTGGGACCACACATTCATCTGGAAGAAAACTGATTTCAAACTAAGATTTTTAAAAAAGCACCTCCTCAAATGGTCAATCTTGTACTTGTAAAATCTGTCATACTCAAATGATTAAACAATTCTTATTCAAGTAGTTCTCATCAAGGATTGATATTCCTTGATTTTATAAAAGTATTTTGCTGAAGCATCTTTAACTATAAACCATTTAACATGTAGAGATCTTGTACCCACAATGTGTGCAATTCTTTACAAAAGTAATGGATGGTAATATGAATGGACAAAAATATCCAATATTTAACCCTTTTGGTAACAAATAAAGAACTGGCATCCAGATAATATTTTCCCAAATGTATTTTGACTCATTCGTATTTATAGTCTAGTAAAATTAAAACATTTTTCCTTTGGCACTACACCTTTTCTGCCAAAGCTTACTGAAATAGAATTCATGGTAACTTGTTTTCATGAGGTGCATATAAAATATTGGAAACTCTGTGAACATACCGGCTGAAAGACGTGCAAGAGAAGTGATCTGCTAATTCTGTGTTTTTCATCTGTCCCGGAATTAATGTCTAATGAGGACAAATGTATCCCATCATGAGTTTGGTTCTTCAAAATATAGAAAATTTTTGATTTAATAAAAGAATAATTTTCTTTAACCATTACATAAAAATTGTTTTGGGTTTTTTATACCCTTTTAAAAAATTCAGGCAATAAGCACCTTTATAGATTAGTCTTATATGACTGAAAGCTATTCTTTTACTATTTCAGTCCACATAAATCTGTATTCAGATTCACAACTTCAAACTATTACATACAAAGTTATCTTTTGATGAGATCATTATTCCAATTGTATCTTAAAACATAAATTCTTCACAATAACTCGATGAGTAATCTTGGTTAATGTATTATTTCACTGAATGAGTTCATATTTTTGGTACATAAACATTAATTAAGACTCAAAATTACATATTTATTCTGAAATTAATTGCTTGGTTCTAGTCATATAAAATACTAAGAATCTAATTGTATACTGGCACACATTAACAAAATGGAACAAATATCAATTTTCATTGAGGCTTATACTCGTGTACCTATTGAGTACATTTGTACTTGGCCATTGCAAATATGTGAATCCCAGACAGACATCAGCGGCACATGAAAACTGCTTACGCCCACATGTGATGCAAGAATGGTACTGCTGGTGACTGACAAGGATGGTAACCACCCAATGAAAGGGAACATTGCATCAAATCACATCACAATTCTACGCTGGTGCCGCTCAACCCATCAGTCAACACACTGTACACTGCATTGCATGGGTTTTTGTAGTTGAAAAGGGTATCATTATTGACACCACAGCATTGGTTAATGTGCCTCACCTGGGTCAGAGAACATCATCATTGGACTGTGGAAGACTAGCGCTGTGTCGCCTGGTCATGAGTCATGTTTCTAGTTTGTGTGTGGATACTGCATGTCAGCAGGCTGGTGGTGGCTCTATAATGGTGTGGGGTGTGTTCTATTGGAGTCTGTCTTGACAGATCTTATTGCAGACCATTTACACTCCTTTATTCTTGCCATGTTTCCTGGTGGTGATAGTTTATTCCATCAAGATAACGCAACCCCCCCTCGTATGCTGGTTCCAGGAACTCGGCTGACTTTCAGGTACTCCATTGGCCGCCGCACTTACCAGATTTAAACCCTATGAGCATGTATAGGACATGTTGCAGACCTGACTAAATTCCCTGCAACCACACCGAACAAACACTACTCAGTTATGGACAGTCCTGTGCCTGGATAGATATATCCATGCAACGACTCCATGCCACGTCACATAGCCACCGTTATTTAGGCAAAGGGAGGAGCTACACATTAGGTCGCTGTCTCTATAATCTTTTGGCATTTAAGTTTTAAAATAATTTTCTGAAAAAATAATAAATACATGTCTAATTTTATGCTAAAATAAACATTGAAAGTTGTCAAATTTAGAATTCTTTGATTATGTTTCAAACTGCAGTCAGGTTTTTACATGGTTCAATGAATTATGGTTCAAACCATAGTTTGAAACTGAATAAAACTCTAGTGCCAGATCCACAAACTAATGGCGGCAGATTCAAAATGCAATTTGCATGTGCTGCTTTTACAAAGAAAAACTTTTTCAAATCAAGCACATCAACCATGGATCTCAATCCTTGGACTGTAGATCCATCCTACTTTGCTCTTTCTATGACAAAATCTAGAACAGATTCATCTGCAACAACCACTTATTTTATAGCACAATCCATCAAATGAGACTGAAAACATTGAAGAATGAATGTCTTTAGCCAAATTGTAAAGAAATCCAGTTCATTATTCTTCTAAAGAGAATGATCTTTAAATAGACCAAAGAGTTAGTTGAGTCTTCAACTCAAGCTTGTCTGTGGTGAGTCCTTAATGAATTAGAGAAAAGAGACTATTTTAAGAATGCCACAAGATTAATCCTAGCTTCTGAGAGAAATGCAGATGTCAATGGAAGTATAATGCATGGCTTACCTGTTCATATCAAAATGTACAGATCTTTTCTTCGGACTGTTGTTCTTATCTTGGTTCATTTCTAAGAAAAAAATCTATACATATTGATGATCTCTCATCTAAAAAATTCAAACAGATACTGTTCATATTAATCTAAAAATGATGCTGATGGAAGGGTGGATCAGAAATGTATTACTGAATTTATTTATCTGCTGAGTACTTGGCGTAGGGCAGTGTTACTGTTAGATATAAAAATTGTTAACTGAGTACATTCTTTGTGGGGTACAGGTATCCCCACACTCTTTTCAAAAGTTTGCTTATGCCACTTTTTTCAAAAGGTCATAAAATGAAAATAGCATTCAGTGTTTGTTTTGCAGCACGCATCCTCTCTGTACTTCCCACCACCCAATGACTCAGCCTAACCTACGATCATCACCATTTTGGGAATGCACAAAAATTTTCCCCATATAAATTAATGATAATTGCTTCTTTGCACTATTCCATTTCAGCTTATGAAAGTTTTTTTCATAGGAATGCTCTACTTTCAGATAGCAGGGGAAATCTGTACGCCATAAATATGACTGTGTATCAAAGTCAAAGTTAGCATTGCCCAATGAATACCTGTTGCCTTGGTCTTACAAAGCTGACTAGTAAGTGCAGTAACTGTATTTAAAGATCAACACAGGTTTTGCACATGTTTTGTTCTAATTGTAATAGCAACTTACCATGGAATGTAAGTGGTCAGAATAGAAGGAGAAGGTTACAATCCACTTGAGAGCCAATGGTTGCTTATAACTAATGGTAAACATTAGGATCAAAATACAGAAACTATAGAAAGTGTTGCTAGTCTTCATTAATTGGCATGACAGCCACACAAACACTCTTGCTTCTTATTTTTTGAGCTGCATTACAATAAGAATCAATTGTTACTGTAACATATCAAATAAGATTTAAGCTTAATTTGAGAGCATAGTTCTATAAAGTTATTTTCTATAGTTTTGAGAAGGGTCATTAACAT
>VCCN01003143.1:6171192-6184525 GCA_006491835.1 Architeuthis dux
TCCTAAATCCGCCCTGGGACCCCTTAGAGTCTGGGGGCCCCGAGGCCTGTGCCTCAAGTAACCCCCGGTTAATCCGACCCTGAGTTTACTGTACAAGACTGAACTAGTTTTGTTCTGAGGATCACTAGAAACCTCCCCCATAATTATATGCTGTTGCAAAAATAATCTTTCCCAAAGGTGATATCTGACGAGTGAATGCGTTGTAGAACTTCGTCACGGGGCTAAGCTAAATCATTCTTCTATGTTTCAATTAGGAATGAACCAGCAGCGACGGCACATGAGAATTCCCGGGGCTCTCTGCGAATAGCGAAGAATTTTCGGGAAGAATTCAGGCAGTTAAAAGCTCACTCAACACGTGTTCACTCAATCAGCTCAATTACCGAACATCGCTGAAGCCTGACTGTTTTACAAATTCTCACTTTGAATCATTCCTTTGGGAAAATACTCCCCCATAACTTTAACACTCCTCGCTTTGTTTTGAATGTTAAAATCATTTTGGAGCTTTTTAGCTTGCTGCCATTGGTCAACGACTGTTCAACGAAAGATGTAAAGTTGGAGTCAAAGGGTTCAATGTGATCAATCATCTATCTTCTCTGGTGGATTTGAGTCATCTTGCTTTCGAATTATTTTGTTATTTCTCTTTGGCATGAATATATCTACATTCTAGTGATAAGTAAAAACAAAAATAATGGTGAAAATACCATTTAGAAGAGTCTAGAGTCTTATGTAATCCCTATCCTCCACTAAATTCTTGGAAATGTGTAAGAAGGAAATAACTCACGTAGAAGCTGTGCCCTGATTACAAAAAGTAATGTTTGTTGACATAGCTATTATTTTTGGTATGATCTGGGCATTGTGTAAATTTACTGAATAGTTTATCAGAAAGCTTAGATTGATTTATGCAAAAACAATAACTAGTGTTATCTTTCGTGAATTTATAGCTCAAATAATACCGTAACTTTCTTAAAAGCGTTATCTACAATACTGATGTTGTAAAAAGTACACACACACACACAAATATATATACATATATATATAGAGAGAGACACACACACACATACGCAGACACTCACGCGCACACAACGTTAAATTGATAAAAAAAACTTACAGAACCCGCATCAGCACATTTAGTCCTGGCGCTGTAATAGAGCCCCTTGGAAATTTTGGCATTGACTAATGAAACCAATTTGACATGCTAGAGGGACCTTCAGTGAGTAAGAATATCTTGGATAGACATTTCAGATCAGTTGCAAAAACCTTTAGCGCCATTTTTCATAATAACTTGAAATTGATTTTTCTTCTTTTGTTTGTAAAACGTTGTGCAACCCTGAGAAACGTTTTCAGACTAAAATTATGAAATGTTAACAAGGCACAAGGACAATTTCTCATGATCGCTGGTCTTTACCTGACTTATCCAAGCTTTCCCCATTGACAACTTCATATTGGTTGTTCTAGGATTGGATCCCCGGACAACCTTTTCATACTGACTCCGAATGGGAGAAACACTTATGCAGTCTATCCAGATGACCGTCGAACAACATCATTTGTTCTTTTTTGTGCATCAGAATATTTATTCCCTTCTGCTACTTTTACATATGTAAATTAGTGCAAATAATTGTCTGTTTTTCCATTGGTTGTGTAAAAAGGAATATTTCAAAGAACAAATGTTTCCTGTTTGGTTATAGTTTCAGTTATTTTTCCCACCGGGGAACGCCGGGTATCCCTGCTAGTAAAACATTTAAGTTTAAAATCGAGCGTTGAAACGCAAATCGAATTTGAAATGTGCAGTAAGCAAACGATTTAAATTTGCATAACTTCTCATATTATTAACTTTTAAAAAAATTGGTCCCTCTAAAGCTAAATTCCAATGAGGTCGGTATAGTTTTACATTCAGCGCGATCTGTAAAATCGAAGTGGAGTTCTTGTCAATACTAAAACTAAGCTCAGGTCGCACTTACGACCGGTCGCCGACTGGATTTCGTCAAATTGGTGATCCAATGAATTTATCGCCGACCGACTGTGACATAAGCGTTCTTACAACATGAAAAAGCGTCTACGATACAGTCGCCGACTGAGTCGTAACGAGAGGAATGGTTCTATTTTCTATGATCCAGTCGTATGTCGTAGCCAATCAAAAGCGAGAATCAATTTAACGTTACTTCCTTTTCAACTGGATAAAAATAAAATAAAAATGGCGACCTTTTGGTATTATGTATGGAAATATACTGCTAAAATAGGAAGCTATATTTTGATTAAAATCTTTGGATGTAAAACTATAACATTGATGTCTTTTCGATAATGAAAGTAAACATTGAATTAGAAAATGGTTAATAAATAGTTTTGTATTAAAATAAATTATTGTTTGCTTTGTAGTTTTGTCAAAATTTATTGTGCGTTTAGTATATCTAAAATATTGTTTGACGAATGGGTACGCGGGAAAAAAGATTTTGTTAGTTTAATAAAAAATTGTTTTTACGATGGGGTTAAATAACTTATTATTATGGATTGGAAAGTACCAAAAAGTACTCGCGAAAAGTTCTTTTCCATTTATTTTCGAATATTCGACTTTCTTAACCACTTTTTAGTTATCCTTATTTTGAATAAATAAAATAAAATAAAATTTCGATTAAATTATGGTCATGTGACGCTAGACGTTTTTCAGCGATTGAGAGTTGAGTCGTAGTGATCGGTCAGCGACTTAAAAATACGAATCGGCGACTCCTCGCGAAAACCGACCTGAGTTCAACTTATGATTCAATCGGCGGTAATTTGATCGGATCGTACTGCGACCTAAGCTTAGCTTTAAGTTTTCATCTCTTGTGCTCTGTGTAAACTGGTTTTATCTTTTATCTTTCTGCAACTCGATTCAGGCTTATCTCTCTTTTTTTTATTTGTTAGGTTGGAAATGCAATCAAAACTCCCTTTTCCGGTTATCAGCATTGTCGGGCTGTAACGATCACGATCAATAAGGATCACGAAGCATACGAAAGAATCTGACAGCAGCTGACCGAGAAACCTTTAAAAAGGATCTTGTTCAGAAAAGTATATATATTATCTTGACTGAATGCGTTTGGCTTCCGAAAGTAATTGATACTCTTGCAGTTTGTAGTTTCTACGCCTAGAGAACAAAGATGAAGAGATCAAAGGCCGACAGTTTACATATCAGATGCTATTTGCCATGACTTGATCGTGAAATGTATTGTGGAATGATTTGTCACGATTTATCTTGCGTATTGAAATGTAGATAATTGTGATTAATTTTATTTAAGTCGGCAATCCATTAAAGACACCAAAGGAACAAAAAGGATTTGAAAGCTTGATTTAATGACCACCCGCAAAACTAAATCAGATTTGGGCTGTTATATCGTAAAATGTTAACTACTCTGGTTTGGAAATCAGATATTGTTCTCCAAATTTTCTCCAAGTTGTGGAAAACGAGACCCATTTCATACGAAGGAGCAGGAATTCTTCTGTAGAGCTCATGGAACCGATGAAATTCGCCACAACTGAAGTACAATATGGTATGATGATAATGAACTGTTGCGCTTCGTATTTTGTACATTTGACAATTTCATTTTATGAAGGAAAAGTGACTCGTTCATTTTCATAAAGCAAGTTGCATCGAACTGAAAAGAAAGAGGTATCTATCATTTGTTCTCGAGGTAGTATCATAGTAAGGCAAGATAGATAGATAGAGAGAGGGGGAGAAAGAGAGAGAACGTGAGCGCAATATTAAGAAAGATAAAGCATTTAACTTACTAACATATAGACCGTTATATTTAACTTTGACTGGCCATACAGTACTGAGTTTCTTCTACAACTTTTAGTTCTTACAGTTTGTTTTTTATTAAGTACAACTGCGCATGAGTAGCATATATAAACAAGTACGAAGCAGGCATGCATAAATGACCCTGTTATAGCAACTGAAGAACGCGAGTTCTCAAGCAACGTATAGCTTCTTTCCAGGGTTCCCTTCCTATTTCATATAGGTCTGTCAGGGTTCTTATTTAAGAAACAAGTGGTATTAGAAACTCATATTATTATCCAATTGTGACTACTTTTTAGATGAACTACTATAATAGATGGGCACATACGTGTTTAACTCAGTGGCATAGAACGGGACTTATGTCCAAGACGTGTTGATCAATCCTAGTGGCCAGATAGCTGCGCTTGTTTGCATACGTTAATCCAGGAGTATGAAAACCTTTCTTTAAAATTCACTTTTTTTACAGTTTTGTGCTTGTAAAATCTGCTATGGCCAAGTGCTTTAGGCAATTTATAAAAATCCAGGGTGTTTCTTCGAATCAGCGCAATTTTGTTTTTCGGACAAATCGCAACATTTCAATTGGTAATCTTTGGTCTTCAACAGGCGGATAACACACTGACTCAATTAAAGCGTTGTAATTCAGGACACCAAACCAAAAGACTTCATAGTTTTTGATTCCATGTTCAAAAATAAACAAATTAATTAAATAGACGCTAAACGAAAATAAAAAAGTACTTTGAAACAAATTTCTTCTTCGTTGGTTATGGTTAATGTTGACTTAGCCGTTAATTACTGGATGGGAAAGTGGGTTCCAAGGTTTTCTGCAGACGTCTATTATATCTAAAATTCAAAGATGTATTCTTGTCAGTATCATTCTTTTAAAGACTTTATTGTATTATTATAACAGCGGACTGTGATCCTGGGTGTGGATATAATCTCGAGTAGAAATAGCTTTATGGTACGTAGAGTCCAATATATTGGTCATTTAGTACCAGTCAAGTTTTTCAAGTAGATTTTTAGTCTTTAATCACATACTCAATGTTTTGAATCATTTTGCTAAGCATGGTAAACTAATTTGTATCCGAAAGTTACCCGGAACAGATCACGACATGGGATTTAATTCCACATACCGTTCTTACGTTTGAATCCTCGTGCCTACGAGAAGAAACGTATTCAAAAGCGTACCTAATGATTTTATTGGGGGGGGGGCACGCCTTTAATTTGCCGACAAACTGGGCGTGCAGCAAGGTATGGTAAGGGATGAAATTTGCCGACAGAAAGAGCAGGGGGGGGTGCATCCCTTCCCCAAGCTCCCCCTTCGGTGCGCCCCTGAACGTATTCTGTCACATCTTAACGAATAATTTATGATTTTTTTAAATTTATTTAAAATAACCTTCGAGTTCTTATGTAATAAATAAATCAACCAAGATAACCTTGTTTTAAAGCATCGCTATTTTCTTCGGAACTATGCATTACAGTTATATTTCATCATTTAGTTGAAATTCTACATTCAATATAGTTATAATCACATTCATGCATCGAGAGTAGTTATTGTTATAAGATGTGATGTACACAGCGTAATCATTATTATTATGCTTATTGATGGGATCAATGATAAACTATGTTTTATTTCTTTGTTTACCCCTCAGACAAAACAGCATATGATAGACATTCTCGAGATACCATGGAAGTCAAAAAGTGTCTAGGTTCAAGCAGTCTTCATGTCTTAAATGTGAACTTCACTTAAGATGTTATGAAGGACCCCTACGTAACAAGGATAGAGGTGGCAATATGATAAAGGTTCAAGTTACATGGATGCTATATGACAACAGATGAACCGGTTTCTTTGAATAAAGCTAAAGAACAAAGGCTTATTAATGCTTCTCATTTCAAAATCAAATAAATATGATATAAAACTGACATGCGTTTTTAGAAACTATTACTAAAACTAATAAATGTGCGAATTGCTGAGTGGCACGGACGAACAGATTTAATCTGCAAGTTCAACTTTATTTTTATAGTGACGACCACGAACTAAAATGCAGGATTGGAAAGGCATTAGCAGCATTCAGCCTGCTGAGCAAAATATTGAACAACAGGAAATCCTTGAAAACAAAACTGAGGTTCTATCATTCGAACGTGGTATCCACGATGTTCTATGCTTGTGAACCCTGGCAACTTAGGATCACCCAGGAAATGAAATCGGACGCCTTTGATACTAGCTGCCTACGTAAAATCATGGGCATCAAATGAAAGGACTATGTGTCAAAGATGTCAGGAAAAGATCACAACAGCCTCGCGTATCAACCACTATTTGCAGACCCGCTGGTTGGTGCATGTATTGAGGCTCTCCGCAAGAAGACCTGCAAATCAAGCCATCACATAGACGCCAATAGGCCAAAGAAAGAGACGATGGCCCAAGAAGAGTTGGTGACATGCAGTGGAGAGGGACCTTTGATTGGTTATCAGAAGCTGGAACAACACCACCGGACTGACTGAAATGCATACACGGTGGAGCGCCTTGACTGCCTCATGTGTCGCACGACGCGGGAGGAACTGAATCCGATCAACTTACGTTGATACGAGTCTACAAATTTCGACATCTTTGTCTTCCAAGGGAAATAGAAGGGCTATGGACTGGTCAGCTGTATGTATAAACAAAATCATTTAAAATATGACTTATATCTACCAACAAATAAGCAATGAATAATAACATTTCGTCAACGTTCTGATATAATGATGTACGGTCAAATTGTGTTGGGCAAACCGGTTCTCGTAAGATCACCGAAGTAACACCACGCCTGGTCATTACCTAGATGGGTGACCGTCTGGGAAAACCAGGTTCCGTAAGCAGAGTCATACCAAAGACTTTAAAAATGGTACCTCATGCATCTCTGCTAAAGAGTAGGATTGAAGGTTTCCATCTCACCTCAAGAATAAGGTGTTGGGATATGGCTAACACCTCTAGACTGTTACAGAAACCTTGACAACTTGTCGATGGCCTATGCAAAAGGCTTAACTAACGGATATAATGATAAAGTCAAATGGGAAAGAGAATCCAGAATAACGGCTGAACATGACTAATGCATTGGGAGAAAAGGTGTAAAGAATCGATGGAAACCAAGACAGCAGCAAATGCCAAAACGAGAAGCGAAAGGGGTGAAACAGTGGCAGACGTACAATGAAAAGCTAAAATTAATCCAGAAAACGAAAGAAGAACTGAATAGGAACGGAAGTCTACTAACAAGAGGAGTGCAAACCAAATTATCACCATGTAGAAATAGTATTAGCGTCAAACAGAAGTTCTTTTAGAAGAGAGGGGGGTAGAAGTAAGAGAATGAGAAAGATAGAAATAGACGAGGACAAGAAGAGATAGACAGAAATAGAAAAATAATAATATTGGTTGTGCAAAAGTCTCCAGCGAAAAGCCGGTTTTAATCTGTGTATTCAGTCTCTAGTTTTCAAAAAAGAGCGCTGGGAACTTTTGCACGCATCCAATAAATATTCAGACGTATCTACTCTTATAGAAAGATCAAACATTTATGTCCAAGGTTTTATAAGTATCCAGGTTTTTAAACCCGATGAAAGGTGCTACTCCTTGCCAAGGCGTGATATAAAACAGAGGAATTCAACTATCAGAGGTACGTATATCATTCACCAAATTCGACCTTTCCGACGTTTCGTCCCTTCTTAACAGAGGCAGTGTTGCCAACTCAAAAATTTTTTCGCGCTAGTTTGACTGCCAAAAAGAGCTAATTTTTTTTTAATTGCCAGAAATGACCAAAAACCAACAAAAAGACGCTAAAAATGGTCGAAAATAGCCAGAAAATGGCCATAAACGGCCAAAATGTTTTAGGCGAAAACGCGCTAATTTAGCGCTTTTTGTAATTCCAAAACAAGAAACGCGGTAAATCTAGCGCGAAACGCGCTAAATTGGCAACACTGAACAGAGGGCCAGAAACAGAAGACGGCGTAAATTTACCCTATTGTAAAAAAAAATAGCCTGATAAATCGAGCGAAATGCTAATTTTTACAAGCTGCTGCTGCTATTGCTATCTCCCTTTTCTCAACACTGGGTGGCTTTCTCAAAGGTTTTCTTGGTGGGCATATCAAAAGTGATTTGGGGGTTTGGCTCCTTGAGGGTCCCCCTCCAACATTTAGTGGGATTTGTTATTGTATAATGTTAGTAGAAATGCAGTAAGGGAACTACTACTCAAACCTTTTGGGACCCCCACCATTGGGGGGGGGTCTGGGGGCGATTTAAAATCACCCCACCCCTCCCTCAGCTACGCCCCTGTATCAGAACAAAAACCTTGCGCTAACAATAGAATTTTAGATCGGTTAGTGTGTGGCCCTCGGACTTAATCCCTGGATACTGTCGATACTATCAACAAGCAAAACTATCTAAAAGGGTTTGTAATGAAATCAATATACGCATTATAAATACGCATTATAAACATGCCTTGAAGACGTGACGAAATTTTCCACCATGAACTGGACGGACTTGAGAGAAATAAATGGGAAAGAACAGAAAAGGGTGGAAGCAGCGGGGTACCCATCTTACTGGCTTGAGGGGAGATCCACTAGACGTGGAAAGCATTTAACATTTCTTTTTCCTCAGACACAATGCTATTACCGAGATCGGCCGTAGGTGTCGAATTCATATTTCCTTTCTGTATCTTGTAACGTTAATAGTTTTGAGTTTACCTTGTTATTTTGGAGGACAATTTTTATGAAGACTTACTGAAATATTTTGCTAGAAATTGGTTTCTTTCTTTTTATTATTATTTGAGTTTTTAAGTATTCTATTCAGATTGAACGTTTCCTTGATAATCATACATTGAAGCGTAAACATACAAAGGATATAAATCAATTACGGAACAAATGAAAGCAGAAAACATAACCATTTAAATCTGTATTTTATTAAATTTAACTACAAAGGATATAAGTTAGGGTTAGTGTTAGGGTTATGGGTTAGGGTTAAGATATAAGTCAATTACGGAACAAATCAAAACAGCAAACCTTTCATTATCGCGATGGTAGTTTCGAGAGATATGTCTAGAACAGAGCTCTAGATGTATCAAACTGTCACCGTAGTTTGCGTTATATCAAAAATAGTTTACGCCGTCCATACAAAAATGGTGAGTTTACGCCGGTTCAATGTATAATTACCGTTTCCTTAACTTGAACCACACCAAACAAATACGCCTTCTTGTTCACGTCAAAGATGAAACAATTAGAAGGCAACAATCAAAAAAGGATTTTATGCGGTACAGTAAAAAACTAATCTAAACGACACAATCCATCACGTTCATCTTGTTATATTCTGTTTATTCTTTTGCAAGTTAAATTACCTCACCTCTCAGTGATACCCAACCACAAACGCACACAAGCCATAAATCAAATGTTATCATCACAGATAATCTCACTAACCACCCCATCAGAGCAGCCACCTTCTAAAACTCTCTAGCATTGACCCCTCCAAGAAGAGTCACTACCTCCCTTATAGACCAGAGATTCTTAACACCCCAGTACCACCCACCCCACACATTGACCCCTCCAAGAAAATTCACTCCCTCCTCACACAGACCAGAGATGTTTGGCATAAAAACGCACGAAACACAGTCTCATTCACCACACACTAGATGAATGACCACAGCACCACACCACACACATCTAGGATCACTCACTGCACGCCACACGGATAACTGCAGGACTCTGCCATGTTCAACTTTCTTCTGAAGACGTCGCTCGCCGCGACAAAATGCATAAAGATTTATCCTCGTGATAATAAACATGTTTGAGATGTAACAAGCTTTTCTCATTCTTTTCCTTTTCCACATTGTCTAACCATATCTACCAAGTTAAATTAGCAAAAGATTAGTGATGTTGGGATCTACTTTAACATCACAGACCTCACTATAATGCATAAATACATATAATTACGGACTGTTTGGTGGCTTTGAGAGTTGCGTATTTCCCACTGGCACCAATGTTCGAACCCAGGTTAAAAACTTGCACTTCAAATACTGATTTTCAAGGCAGGTCGACGAGTCGGCTTTCTTCACTAAGATTGGTGCAACGTAATCTTCCGACTTGTATTTATTTTCCATTGGGTCTTTTACCGTACTAAACTAAGCTTAGTAAATACCACAAATATATAGCATAAATGCAGACAAGTATACTTATCTGATATATGAGTTCACATTACATTTGTGTTTGTCAATACCACCGAGAAAAGAAGAGAAGAGGAAGGAAAACTGATTTGAACATTAGTATTAAATTAATATTAAATGTAATTTGATATTTACACATAAAAAATATATTAAGGAAAATGATACTTTCCAACATCGTGACTCTTAAAAAACCTTTTTGTAGTTTATAAAACGCGTTGAAAATCAATGATACGACATTTAAATTATAAATTACTGGTCCGAGCGAAACGAAACTGGCTATTGACGAAGATTCCTGTACAATCTTTTAAGTCCGTTTTCTTCTTCGCATCGTTGTTTAATTGAAACGTTTTTGTTTATTTGTTCAAGACGTTCCCATGTCATTGGTATCAGAAATAATCTATCAAATGATTTTTAAAAAATCTCTTCAATACGAGAGACTTGTGAAAAAGAATCTCCTCAATACGGGAGACTAGTGAAAAAATCTCCTCAATACGGGAGACTTGAGAAAAAAATCTCGTCCGTTTATATTAGACAACATTTTATATGCCTAGAAATTCAAGCAGACATTAAGTCGTTTTAAATATAATTGTTTGGAGATAAACGGAATGGGGCCAGGGCCGGGTTATGCTAGTGCGGAGTCAGTAGCATATGTTATAAAGGGACCCTAAGTTAAGAAAATACACATAAATATCCGAACACATATTATTTATAATAAAGTAATTAATCTTTTCATTTGCTATTCATCCAGATAATACGACAAATATTGACATTTCAGTAATAGTATTACTTTGTATTCCTTTTGATCTTTGTGCAGCGGCTATGACTTCCAGTTTCAAATACCTTCGTAATTATATGTCGTATATGTATAACAAAGATACCACACTTACATTAATTACTATGTTCAATAATAAACCCAATAATTGGCTAAAATCGCTAACCTTAAACACTCAGTCGTTCATAAAAGTTGAAGGTAGTACTATAGTAATAGAGCAAGTGCAGAATCAATGAATCGGAATTAATAGCGTGCAAGCATTTAGTGCGGGGTCCCTGAAAATGCGGGGCCCGTACTAAATGCTACTTTTGTTACATAGTTAATCCGTCACTGAATGGAGCTATGGTCTTTGACTGTTTGGAAAACTTTAAGCAGAATTAAACGACGCCTTAGGGGCACCAACGGTATTCTCGCGCTCGGCTGCCTTTTCCTAACAACCGCCGTGGAAGCTGTCGGGAAGAGATTCAAGAAAAGAACAAAAAAAGCCACAGGTGTGTGAAAACATTAAAAAGAAAACAGACACAAGAAATGAATACGAAAATTATAAGGTGGAGAAAGTCTATCCCATTATAACGAGCAGAACAAAGATTCTGTAAACTATCGCTTAGAAATCTGAATACTGAATAAACCACACGCGACATCGATCTGAATTTGACTATGAATAAATATAAAGACTATTCAGTGTCGCCTGGATCTAGTTTTTATTTCATCATTTTTTTCTTTTTCAAAAACTCTCAACTGAAGTTATCAGGAAGTCTTTTCCACACGCCTGATCAGTCTCATGGTCAGTTTTCTCCCCCCCTCTTTTTAAAGGGAAATAACTATGCATGAATTTTGATATAAAAGATCTGCAGCCCACTTCTACCGGAAACGATGTCACTGTCCAACCCATAATGTGTAATTTGACATCCACTTCCTCGTATTTCAACCCTTGAAAGCTAATCCCCTTCATGGGCTTTTATTCTTTGAAAATTGCCCATCACTTCACAATGTCAAGCTTTTCCCTGGTTAAAAAGGATGTCTATAGGACTTAATACCATATTTCACGTCGTATAACGCCCCCATTTTTATCATTCAGAATTCGAAGATTCCAATAATAGTGAATAAAATTTATCTACGCTGTAGAATTTTCCTATCTACGTTATTTTTTCTTTGACTTAGATTTGATATATATTTTTCATTTCTTCTATTAAAACATTTGCAATATTTTAACTTAAAAATTAAGATGCGCGTTATATGGCGTGAAATACGGTATTAATATCAAGTTCTATTTGGCGTTGACAGCACGGAAAGATGGCAGTGTTTGCCAAATTCCTTTTGTTTTGGTGGAAGTTTATTTTATAACTGACGCTAAGTCCTTTCTGTACCCATTGTAAGGGGAGTAACTTTGTATTGATACAAAATCCCCAAACCCTGATACGACGTCTCTCAGCCGACTCAATACAAAGTTACTCCCCTTACAACGGGTACAGAAAGGACATTCTTACGGGACACCCTGTACATTTCTGAAGATAACTTATCTTTTCGCAGATGTCAATTATGTACTCGTTAAACAGATTTACTACTTTAACTTGAAATCCCAAAAGAGCATGAGGCCGCACATAAACAAACATGGCCGAAAATCCTATAAAGCACGAGGCGCACGAGTCTTTCCTGCAATACTGCCAATTTTCACAGCCATCTGCCCACAAGTAAAGGCACTATAAACATTTGAATGAACAATTCATTTTTAGACATGTTCTGCTCAATTATTACAGGACTGGGCTTTGGACCAAAATTTTCAACAGGATGTTAAGAGTTAAAAAGAGTAAATAAAAATAAATAAAAACCAAGAAATGAAATTGCAATAGGAGGGACAATTCAAATGACGAATATGGCCTGTTGAAATATTTTGCTAATCTATCTATAAAAGGTAATATTCACGATCAATTACAAATAAGGCAAAGTGTTTTGCCCTTTGTATGTCTGACGCATGTATATTACTACATCAAGGCCATCTGCTTTTAGTCACTCGCCACAAGACACTTTCATGTTGTATTTAAAAAACTAACCTGTTGATGTCATTTTCCCTAACAGAGGATTTTGGGCAGAACCCAGGCCAGTTCCCTGCTGAAACGTAAACAGAAATGTATTGTAAACTGAAATGACTAAGGCAAGAGTATTTATTTGATTTAAAACAAAAACATTGACGTACAAGGCTTAGAATAACATTGAACGTTTGAATGGGTGAGTGTGTCAAACTAGATCTAAAAGTCATAAGAAAAACAACAACTGAAAACAAAACTTCAGGGTTGTCGCCCACGTCTTCCCGAAACAGTAATAATAAAAGAACGAATAATCAAGTAAAACAATTTTCAGCGGTTTTAAAAGGAATCAACGCTTCGTAGTTAAATGAAAAACATTATCACTTGTGAAAACACCCCACACCATGAAAACAAAACATCGCGATGTCTGTAGTTTAATAATAATCATTTGGTGTAGTTCCTCTCCGCAGTGGGAAAAAAAACAAAAAACTTATTAGAAAACCTAGGACACATTGGGGCAGCACATTACCATCACAAAATAATACCATCACCATAGGTATTTCTGCGAAATTTGGACACCCCATTTTAAAACGTA
>VCCN01003143.1:6216753-6227896 GCA_006491835.1 Architeuthis dux
TATAAGTATTTGCCTTAACATATGGTCAAATACGACACATAAGTGGAACTTTCTGTACATGTGCATAAATGCAAAGATAACATGCGAGAGGCTCTTGTTTGGGTAAAGATCTACTTTCGTTAACCAAGTCGAAAAAGAAATAGAAACATAATTTTTGTGCTTTTAATCCATTAACAATCTTCGTAGAAGTTGTTAGTTTTTAGAAAGAATGTTTTTCAGGGTTTTACGCGGGGGGTTCTATTTACAATGTAACTGTAGAGCAAACACGGCCGTTGCTTTCAGTCCGTTATATGGAAGTGAGGGTGCCCGAAGTTGCGCGTGTGTCCGCCGGGGGAGGGGAGTAGCGCGCGCCCGCGAAAACACAGAAAAATCGTCATAAGAATATCAAAGAACCCTCACAAGGCAAGTAACCGAATACTTCGAAGCCTCACTTCCACCCAATGGACGGAAAGTAACGGTCCCGTTTACCATAGAGTTACATTGTAAATAGAATACCCACTGTAAAACCTTAAAAAAACCCATTTTTTATGAAAAATTAAAAATCCCAGGTTGTTAGGGTCTAACGGATTAAAAGGACAAAATATTACTGTCGAAAAAAAAATTGTTTCTATTTTTTTCGACTTTGTTAAAGAAACTACCCTTGTTTGTTTAAAATTCAGCAGTGGAATGGTTGCTGGAATTGTCTTAAGTTATTTTATTGCAGTTTGATTGAATGGTTTTAAAGGAGCTTTGAGTAACAAATTGTAGCCAGCAATACCTTCTTTTGTGGGTGAGGATTAGATTATTTTCTTGATTCTCTTTTTGAAGTCTGTTCCATTCTTGATAACACTGAATTTACTTATTACTTTACATATTTCGAAGCATTTGTAGTAATTTATTTGATACTAGCTGCTTTATAGCATCATGGGAAATAGTCACCCTTGTCAGTGTATTCCACTCACAATTTCGGTAAAAGAATCTTCTTGGGTAACGTCATTTCTCTCCAATAATCTACTCATTCCTGTTCCTGTTTATAGTAATAAGGAATTGCACGGAAATTACTACTAAAACTTCTTGCTTGGGTATGCAAGTCTGTGCTAACATGTTCCTGGACTACTTGCAGCTGTCGGTCAGATGGATTGCCATGCACTAACTACTGCTGGTGTAAAGGCGGTGAACAATGTGCTAATGAAAATACCAAGAGAGGTACATATTTAGTGGAAACCGATGAGGATACTGAGGAGGACGAGGCAGAAACATCGGATGATTCATATCAATAAGATATACAATTGTAAGACTTACGTTCATTTTCGAACTTATTTTATGATTTCATCTTTCATATTCGGTTTCTATACGAAAAGAGCTTTATTTTGATACCCAACATGATATGTTTATATCTAAAAGTATATTTTTAGTAGATTTGTTTAAGCTGATCAAGTGGTCGTGGTTATTGACGTCATAAAAAATCGCTCAAGGTTAACAAAGTGGCACCCTTCAGAATCTGAAATAGCACCCTCTAAACTAGGGGTGGGGAACCTTTTTTTCATTATTGTCTTTTAATAAAGCCGCACTCAAGAAGTCTTTAGTATGTTTACAGCAAAATCTAAAATTCTAAACATTTGGTTAATAACTTACGTCCTAATTTAATTAGTATATACTACTTAGAAATAAAAAGATTTACTAACCTTTTAATGACTTTTTGAGATTGCGTTTTGCTAGAAAGCATTGGGATATCAGGTTCTAAAGTAGAGATATGCAATTTTAATTGGGGTTCCAGGGGCATATCTGTTATTTAGGTTCTCAAATAAGCCTTAATTTACGTGAGATACGAGAAAGTGGATTCACAATGATAAGTTGTGGAAAACAAGAAATCATCCATTGCGCATGTTCCCGGAAGCGAGAATATTCAACAGCAGTTTTCCAGATTTAAATTGGATCTTTGTTGCTATCAAACATAGATTTCAAAATGCTATCTTCAGAGAGCCCAATCAACTCCATTTGTAACTCTTCTGGTGCCTCAGGTATCTCAACTACATGGCGTTGAAAAGCTAATTTCAAAATCGTATCATGCTTTTCAAAATCTGCGAATCTTTCGGTGTAGTCTTTGATTAATGTGTCAATAACTAATTTGTATTCCTCAAAAATACATTGCAATACTCCTCACCTTTCTTAATTTCTTTTCTTAGCTCAGGGAAGTGTTCTTCAGAAAGTTTCAACTGTGCTACAAGGGATCTAGAAAAAGGTTAGCTTCTTTCTAAATGCCTGAAATCTTCGCCACATGTCATATATAGATTTGCACTTACCTTGCAAAGAAATGTTAAAGTCAGGCTTTGTAATCACATCACATAGAAACACAATATTATAACGCAAAATTATTAAAAATATCAATTTCTCGTGTATTCTCTTTTAGCGTTCCCAAAGAAAGTAACTCTTTATATAAATGGAAATCCTCTGTTATGACATGAACATAATATAATACTTGTGCTGCGTCAGTGGAATCAACAGATTCATCCAAAGCTACTGAATAATATACAGTTTCCTTTTGAATTATTTTGTCAAGTTTGTCTTTTAGGTTGAGAGCTAATTCATGCCGCCGATCAGCATTTGTTCTTCTTGAAAGAGGTATTTCTTTATATTTTGTTAACCATATCAGGATCTAAGCGTCCTACAACTTCACTTATGCATTCTTTTATTATTCATGCATCATTAAATGGCTTTCCATTAAATAGTTTACTTTATAACTGGCTTCAGTAGCAGCGTTTCCTTGATGTAGTACTGATTTAAATTGTCGTCTTTGCCTTTGCTTCCCATCTTTTAATTTCTGCAATGCAATCTTTTGAGGCTCATCTTCTAACTTAGCATATTTATTTTCCTTGTGATATGCATAATGCTGTACTTCTTTATTGTTGAAATTGCAGTATCACAGAGCAAACAAATCATGTTACCTCTATCAAAATAAGATAATATTGCAATTCCTCCTCATGATTAAAAGCTCGATTTTCTTTCTTTAGTGTTCCTTTTGTCTTCTTGGACATGAGGGAAAGGAAAATACAAAAAGAGGATTAGGTACTAACTGATAATAACTAATAATAATAATTTGACTTAGTACAACATTATATTCCAATGTAGATTTATACGTGAAACATTAAATTAGTGACTATTTTTCATTCATAATTGCTGATGTTGTGAATTATTAATTTTTATAAGAGAAATTCAGAATTTATTTGACAAGGGCGTAGGAGGCCGCACATGATGGCCTAGAAGGCCGCATGCAGCCTTAAGGCCGCTGGTTTCCCACCCCTGCTCTAAACTATCATTTCCAGCAAAAAGATCGCATTTGTACCATACCTTACAGTTATCCTGAGGTTCTAATGGACTATAATAACCCAAATTACCTACGCAATATCAAAAGTTAACTTTAAATCTTGTGATGTTTTGTGCAATTATCTACTTTGAGTCGGAATGATGGGTAATTGAATAAAGGCATACGTCAGACAAAAAAAACCATCTGTTAATTGAGAAACAGACCTCGGTTAAGACCTATCAATCTCTTCAGTGTACTACTCCTTATAAGCATTTCAGCGGTTATCCAACAACCGTTTTTATTATATCTACCCTAAAGTGATTTACTCTTATGAATTAATAAAATACTAGGGCAGTGCCCGTGCTAAAGGCGCATGTTTAGAAGGGGCCGGACTTTATGGTGTGTGGAGCAGCCTGCCATAATTGTCATGAAAAATAATTTTCCGTCACTCGTACGAAACGCGTTACCAATTTAGACATTTTATATCTAAATCTAGATAATTCTAAAGAGCGGAAGTCAAGGGAGATAATTTATAGAAACAACGAGGAAAGATCTATTAATTATTTATTTACTTTTTATTAGATTTCTCGTGAACCGCTGATCCAAACAACTTCAAACTCGACACTGCACTGCCTTGTGTGCTGACTAATACATCTGGCGAATGTCAACTTCGTACAATAGCAGTTGTCGAGTAACCGCGGTGCACCCCCTCCCAAAAAAGAAGATTTCTTCAGTTATATATTACTCTTTCTCTCTCATTCTCGCTATCAACTTTTAAATATATATTGTCACTGTCTTATGCCGGGTGTTCCTGCTAAAGTTATCGACTACCCATTAACCTATTTCTTTTTCATCGATTTAGTGGAAGCAGCAAAGTTATGCGGTCACCAAAATCAATGGAAGTTTTTTCTTATGAAAACAAGAATTCGTTCAACAAATTTCAAGGAAAACCGGTCATAATTTGTTTAGAGAAATGCAAGTCACAGGTAAACAAACAGGCGTTGGCGAAAACAAAATTAGTTTAAGATAAAAATAAGTCTTTCTATTTAGAAACGCCTTCTTTTTACAATAATCGATACTAAAAATTGATTTAGAAATCTCAAACTTCCTTTCAATTTAATAAAAGCCCTATCGAGTCGGACCAAAACTAACTTCAAGGCCCAGCAAGAAGTGCGGCTCCGGCTAACTTTTCAATTTCTTATTTTGTAAAACGTGGCTCTAGCAGGATCGAAATTCTTTAGTATTCGGGCATTTATAAACAAGCCGCTTGTTGTTTGATGTTTCTCATGTCAAAAACACCGACGCAATAGAAAAACCACAAAAATGTTCTTTAAAAGGTTTGTTCTCTTTGATGCCAACACTTCTGAAGCCAGAGAGGTAATAGGTAAATCATAATAGTCGCTTACTATTAGCATGTTTTAAAGTCTCCACTCTGAACGTGTGTAATCCGCAGCAGGAATATGTCCGGCCATTAGATGGAATATTACAAAAGCGATGGGCGATATTGATATGTACAAACTGTGGGCGTTGGAAATTTGCAAACGTCATAGCATTCGATTTTGATAGCTTAGTGGTTAGAAAAGTGAACTAGAGGTAGAGAGTACTAAGTATTAGCGCGCGAACTCACCTGGAAAACTTTTATTTCGACATTAAAATAAAAAATACAATAAAGAAGTATGAGAAAACATTATAATGTCGTCAGATGTTAGTGCCTTTGTTGTTTGCTTGTTCGTATGTTATCCGTTTACCTGTGTTTAGTCTGAGCGCGTTTGGTTCATAACTGTATTAGCTGTGTTTTAGAAAAGAAGATGAGAGAAACAAAGACACGTGTTTACAGGGTGATTGCCTGTGAGGAAGCGAGCCTTCCAAGCTCCCACTTCCGGCCGTCGTTTCGTGGCCGGAAACGGGGCTCGTAAAATGGGGGCTGTTGGGTAAATTCTAGGCGTGTTTATTCATATTAAAAGCATACACATATAAACATAGTTACAGACATATATAAACATTACGCATATGTTAAAAAGTGTTATGCGTGGAAGATTCTGCCGATATAAAACAGAAAAATGTTGAAATAGTGGCTACTGTCAATATCAAAATATATCAAAATATTAAACGACATTTAACTGAGTGATATGCAGTCAAATACCTGTCAGGCCACACATGTACGTAGAACTAAAGAGAAGTAGATTGAATATCAGACAATTCTTTTTTAGCAATAGAGTGGTGGGACTTTGGAATGGATTACCGGAATATGTAGTGCTATCAACAGAAGTAAATGATTTTAATAAGAATTATGATGTTTATTACACCACCGCAAAGGTTTAAGGCCCTAGATATTGTATAAATATGATTGTCATTATGTGTGCTTGTATATACAATTTGTATACTTTTTCTCACACTAAGATAACATGTTCTAAAAAATGTCAACACAGTCACATTATCTGTGAGGGAGTTTTTATTATCGTAGGAAACTGAATTTAATGAAAATGCAAAGAGATTCAGACAACTTGAGACTATTGTCTCAAATATACACATCATTTCAGAAAACACTGATGAAAATTATATTTTATTTTGTTCTACTATAACACTGGTCAACACTAATTTTATTGCCAATTATATTAGAGCGATTTTAGGGTAACTTTGGGGCAGATTCCAAATATGGCGTCGATTTGGCTAGATTGGCTCTATTCTCTGAGATAATAGTTGTCCCCATATTTGTGAATTCAGCTTGCTCAGCCCCCAGAGTCACTGTCATTTTCACGTATATTCAATTGTTGCTAAATTTCTCTCTATGTGTTTGGTCATCTAAAAGATTTAAGATTTAACGTGGTACCAAAAATTAAACTAACAAAAATCAAATGTGAAAGTTAAATCTCTATAGTAGCTTTGTATTCCACTATATGGGGATGAAATCATACTTTGAGGCGTACCCATTATCTCAAAAACTAGCGCCAATTCGGCAAAACTAATTCTTGGGTTCAGCAGCCCCCAAATACCTTAAACATGTTCAATCCTTGGCAACTAAAAAAAAAGTTTATTTTTGTTGTGCTGTGTAATAGGCAAAGATGGAATACATAAATGTGAAGATTTTAGGCTTTCTTCTTTGGACTAACAAGTATTTGTCTTTTCCATATCTTAAAATGCGAGAATAGAACTTCATAATGCTTAGACTTGAAACAAATATAAAAACAGTCAAGTATTAATTTTAAAGGTTCAAATCAGACTTGCAGATTTGCCTTCTGAGAAGTTATGCGCTTAACCGATCCTAATTGTTATTGCAATGGAATGGAACCATTCAATAAAGATGTATCCGTTGTCTGGAGAATATCGAATGAACAATATTTATTAAACCGTCGCCAGTATCGGATAGGTCTCTTTATTGCTGGGTATCCTCCAATAACTCATAAGCATTATTTATTGTTCACCACATAGAATTTTATAACTTGAACACTTTTTGTTCTTTATTCTCTTTGTTCGTTTGTAACATTGTCGATTCCGTTCAGAAGAAGCTGGTTGAGTTGCTGGGTGAATTAAATAAAATTCCAGAATACAGAAACTGGCTGAAACATTTTCTCATGGCTAGAAGTACTCGCTGAGATAAATCAGGCATAAGGCCAAATTTATGAAGCGTCCAATTACAAAAGAACGCACTATTGGTCGTTTATAAAACTAAAACGCTTCATTTTGCACTACGATTTTTCGATTTTTAAGGTTTCTCCCACGAGACAAGTTGTCATTGATGAGTTTCAACAGTTTTCGTGGTGATGTTTGAAACTTACTTCTACTGACAGCTGGTGTTTTGTAAAAACCCAGCGCTTTGCAGACGACATATTGTTGATATTCTCATCTAGATTCTAGATTGAATGAAACAATGTCTACTTTTACTCTGCTTAACGTCAAAGTTGTTTTTAATGACACTTTACGAAAATTAATATTTCGGATTTATGCATCCACCTTTTATATGTATTTGTTTATTTAAAAAAAAGAAGGTTGAATAATAAAAAGAAAAACTATGTAGAATACAAACAATGAACAGTAATGAATACCGACCATCCATTCCGGAGATGCGATAAACCATTTGCTTTATGTCTAGGAAGTTTGGCAGGGGCGGATCCAGGATTTTGAGCAGGGGGATCAAAATGGAAAAAAATGTTTTTACAAATAAATACGTGAAAAAGAAAACGAATTTCAAACATAGAAAAACAAGAAAGTGATATTACCTGGCAGTTTTTACTTACATTTGAGTCGTAGCTTCTTAGTATTAGAATTGACAATTAAAAAAAATGAATCAACGTAGTTTACCACAGAATAAATAAATAAAAGATTATATTAGATAAACACAACATAATCATTTTTTGTTTTTGGGGTTAATTTATGATTACTTGGGATTATTTGTTTTTTTTAAAAAATAATTTGTTTTATTTAGATATCTAAGAAAAATGTTTTGAATTGCACTTTGCTCGAGGTGCAGCGAGTGGGGGTCCAGGACATCTGGACCCCCTCGCCTCTGGATCCGCTCCTGATGATCTTGACTAATGATGAGCTTTTGTCAGATGCGCTACCATCACATTATAGGCTTCATTAAGTTTAATCAAATACGTTTAAAATTCAATTTGGTTAATCACAGAGTAAAATAGAAACTAAAACGAATACAGCACACAAGTACCGATTTAATCCAGTGTTGCCAATTTAGCACTTTTCGCGCTAAAGTCAGCGCTTTTCTTGTTTTGGCAGTGCAAAAAATCGCTAAATTAGCGCGGGCGCGCTTAAACATTATGGCAATTTTTTTGCGTTTTTTGGCTATTTAAAAAAGAATTAGCACTTTTTGGCAATCAAACTAGTGCGAAAATATTTTTCAGTTGGCCACACTGATTTAATCATCTCTTCGTCTTAATTTAACAATCACAAAATATTTCTTCTGGATGAGTTTTTGGTTAAGAAATGGCGCAGAGATTCGAACTATGAAGCTTTTTCGTTAGACCCCGCGAAAAGCTAACGTCCATAATTTTAAAGCGCGGAAGCCTAAAAAGAAGAAAAAAAGAAAAAATAGATTTAGGCTTCGTATTTTAAAATTATGGATGTTAGCTTTTAGTGTGGACTAACAAAAAAAAACCCGAACTATTGTTCTGTAGCATCATAATCATTAATTTGTTTAAAATGAGTCCTTAAATTCCTTGGAGATTTAGCTAAATACTACCGACAAAAGCATGCGTTGACTAATACAGGCGTCCCCCGTTATAACGCGGTTATTGGTGTCTAAGAAAGCCGACCGCTTCATAACCGAGTCGCGATAACCAATTGCCAATTTAGCTATTTTGGAGCTAGATCTAGCTATTTGAGTAATATAGAGTAATATTTTGGAGTCCATCAGAGTTATATCGCGAACCGCGTTATTACGGGGGACGTCTGTATTGATAAAAGGAGATTAGGTTACTAATCCATAGAAAACATTATTCTCTTTCCTCCTTTCAAACGTATTGCATTATTTTGTTTCGTACCTTATACAATCCCACTTTAACAGTTTATTATTACTGCTGTGGTGAAGGAAAGACAGATCCACATCACTTGAAAGCCATTAGCTTCTCTGCCACTTGTAATCTCAATTATAAGATTGGATTTTTCACCGCTTTTATGTGTGCCACATGTACGAAATGAATGCCAGCTTGTTGGACGTGTTGATCTTTCCTCATCTGTTTTGTATTTTGTACACTTGTATCTTACCCTCCCTATTTCGAGAGTTGGCTCCTCCCTTTTAGAAGTTACCATTTTTTTTTATATAAGAAAAAACATTCTCTGTGTGACACCCCTCGCGCAATAATAAAAATAGTACTAAAAATATTACTAAGTAGCACTAAAATATGCTATAAAGATTTCTATAAATATAAAAAGGTATTCAACTAAATTTTAAATTTTTATATAAATTCAATTTATTTCTTCATGTTTCTTTTTAATTTACACTTAATTTATTTTATTATTTATTTTATTATTTTATTTTAATTTAATTTTAATTTATTTTATATTATTCTAGATATAAATATTCTAAAAATATAAAACAGTCTTCCATAAAAAAGGACAGTGACAACTGACAACCTTTGCTAAAAAAATAGAAGAAAAATAATAGTTTACTCTTAAAGCAAGATTTACTAGGACAAACCCAAATGGAGGAAATGGGGGTGTGAAGATTGTGTTGCACCAATTTTCCAAGTGGGGGAGGGACCTGACTGCTAGGGCTCCCGTGAGCACCAAAGTCGGTTGGGGGCGGTGTTGCCAATTTAGCGCGTTACGCGCTAGATTCAGCTTCAGTTTACGCTTTAACATTTTGGCCAATTTTAGACATTTATTTTGGCTATTTTTCTCCATTCTTAGTTCCTTTTTGGCCATTTTTGGCTATTTAAAAAATCATTTAGCGTGTTTTGGCAGTCAAACTAGCGCATAAATATATTTTGAGTTGGCAACACTGGTTGAGGGCCCCAAATCAAATTCTGCATAGAGCCTGTGGGGGCTTTCTACTTAGGCTCGAACACCGACCGCTGGCATCTGAGAAATATGCAACTATATTTCTCATCGAGCCTTTCTAATTTCTATTTATTTAATGTCTATTTTTAGAGACTCCCAGTTCTTCATTGTTTGTAGTTTCTCTCTCTCTCCCCCCCTCTCTCTCCTGTTGTCCTTTTATTTTGTTAGTCAACATCCTTTTTATTCGAGTAGTTTTCTTAATTCGTACTCTTCTCCCCTCCTAACCAAACTAACATAATTGCTTACATGCTTGTATAAACAAAACCCCTCGTAATCTACACGAGTGAATGCTCGTAATACATCAAATATAAACAAACATGGTCAGAACTCCCCATGAGCAAACACAATTACATAACAATTAGATTGCCTTTTGTGATTAGCAAAAAACCCTTTTGCGTAAAATGAATAGCAGATGTTATTCAGTACACATTTCTACATCTAGTAGTACTAGTCCAAGGTTAGCATTAAGATTATTTCTGAGTTGTTCCGGTTATTTTTAGAATTAACAGAAGGTTGTAAAGCATGAAACAGAAGACGAATACCGTGTCGGTTTTCAAAGATTAATGAAGGAAAAAGAGGCGCCATGTTAACATTTATTTACATAAAAATGTCATTGAGAATTGTTTCAGTTAACGACTTGCAGAGCCGGTCCGAGGCATAAGCGAACTAAGCGGCTGTTTAGGACCCCGTGGCCATCAGAGGGCATCCAAGAGCGGGGAGGGGGTGCAAGAGACGCTGGGGGCACCAAGAGGCGAAGAGGGGTTCCACAAATAAAATTCTAACTAGGGCCCCATAAAGGGTTGGACCGGCCCTGACCACTTGAATATTGTTGATTTTGAAAGTCTTGACTGCCTTCGAAATTGGGTTTCAGAACTAAGATGCCTTGCTCAAGTGCTTCGCCATGACGTCACTTCACGTTAACCAAGCGTTTACGAGTTGAACACTTTCGCACGCGTATATGCCTCACATTGGAATATGTAAATAATCTGCTGGTTCATTAGTAACCAAACGTCTATGCATCAACCAGTGTTTTGATTGGCCCCGTTTACGGGCATATTTACATATCTGCTGTCGTCGCGCTTCAGCCGACCTTCACGGCTAATAAGTCACATTTGTATCGTTCGACAGCCTCGCACGAACTACCTGATAGCTGCCAGTACCAATTGTTGACGTTTCGGTTTACCCACCGAGTTACCCTCATATAGGTTGGCACTTAGAGTAAATCTATGTTTCGCAACCTTTTTCAGCCCCCCTCCCCCCATGACACCTAGCTACACGTCAACGCCCACTATGACACCTAGTTACCTGTCAACGCCCGCTGTAGTTTAAATATGAGAAATACTAAAC
>VCCN01003143.1:6287812-6299693 GCA_006491835.1 Architeuthis dux
TAACTTTGTATTGACTAGGTACATTAGAGTAAAAGCAACGTTCCATTTCTCCACGATCGAGCCTAGTTAATACAAAGTTACTCACCTTACAACGAGTATAGAAAGGAGATAATTACGGGAAACCCTGTATATAAAAACAACTGCAATTGTAGACCCGGGTCAGATTGTAAAAATAGACACCCCCTCCCTATTTCTAACGGCTCATCAAGTATGTTTGTAATCAGTGCTAGATACATATGACTTTGTGGGTTTGTACATAGATGTACATGTAGTGCAGGGGCGGATCCAGCCTGTTGAGCTGACAGTCTCTCTAGGGGTTTATAGTGGGTCTGGGAGAAAAAACTTTAAATGATGTATCCAAGATTGGCTAATATTGCGTTTCAGGGCATATCAGCTATGAAATTAAGTGTTGTCTAGAAGTCTATTTAAAATATGTTTCAAAAGTTTTGTACGTGATCTTGTTGAGCTGACTGTCTTCCCAAATTTGAAAATTGCGTTTCAGGGCATATCAGCTACTGAAATTAAGATAAATAAAAAATTTCGGAAAATTCTAAGGGCCTTGAAGGTTGTTTTTTTTAAATTATTTTTATTTGTCTGGGCAATATTGTTATATAATTTAAAATTCATGTATATATCTACCACTTCCTCGTCCCCTTGAGTCTACCATTCAAAAAAGATATGAACAAGATGTCTAGAGTAGGCCCCCTAAACATCGTCATTGCCTGACCCTGTTCATGGATATCCATTATTCCAAGGCATCTTGATTTCTGTTATTATACAATCATGTAAATATATAAACTCATGTCATCATATAAATGATGACATAAGTTTATATATACTTATTTTAATGTCTACGAATATATTATTCGATAACTGTTAAATGTTAGTAAATTCTCAAACTGATCAAACTTAGCCGTTGAATGGTACATGTAGTTGAATCGCCCATCGTTTAAAAACAATAAGAACACAAAGTTCACCAACTGTATATACGTCAGAACAGAAGCTGGGCATGTAGGCCAGTTGGCATGGGACCACGATTTTAAGGGTCGGGGGGCTACTGCCCCTGGTAGAGGCAAAGGGTGGGGCTGTTGACCAGAACAAATGTCACAGGAAAGAAAGAACAACATATTTCTGACCGTGTCGTGTACTTATTTTATTTGTAAAAAGTGTCCAAAAATATTACTTGTATTATTAAATGTACATTACTTTATTTTATTACTATAAATTAAAATGTTACTTATTCTTTCCTATGACATTTTCCTATCCAGAAGGCGAAATGTCTCGCTCTTTAAATGAGGCTGCCGAGAGTTTCATTTCCTTCCAATGTTTTCAAAGCTAACTACATAACACAGGAAAAGATATGTTGGTAAATAAATCACAAAACAATCTTTATTCATTCAAATTTTAAAAATCAAACTAACGTAGGCGTTGATATGTATCGCTTTCAAAACTACATGACACCCTTCCAAACATGGTAAATAAATAACAAAATTTTATTCATTCAAATTTACAATAAAAAAAAAATGTAATTATTTAATGAGTATAAATTAAAGAAAATTCAAAGAATGTATAATTTTATATCCGACAGAATATGATAATTATAAAGATATTTATTAATTGGGAACCTATATTTGCTCTGCATCGGTGTAATTTTAATTAAGTAAATGCAATCTATCAATCGTGTGAATAAAGTGGATTGTTATGTGCTAATGTGTAATATATTCATTCCATTTTTTAAAGAGATATTTGTTGGGAGATTTTTTATTAAGTTTTAAGATATTATTAACAATATCTTAACAATTATAGTGAGCGCTCAGACTTCACAGGCAATATTCTTATTTTGACAGTTTTATTGTTTAATTAATTTCCCCTGTAGTAGTAATGATACCTTTCTAAATTGGGCCCTACGCCGTTGCTTAGTTTACGTATATGCTAATCGGGTTATGGTCCTGTCAAAAATAAAATTTTTAAAAAAATATGAATACCCCAGAATTTTTCCGATCCCCTGTTAGCTACGGGCCTAGGCTTAAGCCTACTCAGCCTTATAGTATAATCCGGCCCTGTTGGTAACGAATATTGATATCACAAAGAGTCTCAGACGGGACTCTTTAGGTCAAAATATTACTATTTTAAAGAAGATTCATAAAAGATTAATACAAATAAAATATAAATGCAGATAACTGAAACCAACTTATGGTCCAAATTTATTATATGTATTCCTTTCGGGGCCGGATTAGCCTATACGCAAACTACGCCACTATCTTTATAATTTATTGCATATTACTTACATTTCTTTCCGTCTAATTATGAACTTTTGAAATTTAATCTCTCTCCAAGTACGGTGACCAGGCCTGTACACAGTTTCAATGTTTGTTGATAAAGGATACATTATTATATTTCTCGAGAAATCTAATAAAAACAAATAAAATATTAAAGATTATAGTTTCTATAAATTATCTCGCTTGACTTCCGCTCATTAAAATTATCTGAAATTATATATAAAATATCTAAATTGGCAACACCGAAGAGAAGTAAACAAATACTCCGAAGCTGTAGTATCGTACGACGGACAGAAAATTATTTTACTAACTTAGTTGTTTGTCTCTTTTTCTAAAAGTTTTTTTTTTTTGTCTCTTTCCAAGTACGGTGACCAGGCCTGTACACAGTTTCGATGTTTGTTGATAAAGGATACATTATTATGTTTTAAATTAATTGTTTCATTATTATCTTTGTTATTTAATGCTATCTTCTGCATTTTGTAGGCTCTCGTCTTTTTAATTTTTCAATGTTTGTTGATAAAGGATACATTATTATGTTTTAAATTAATTGTTTCATTATTATCTTTGTTATTTAATGCGGTCTTCTGCATTTTATACACCCTCGTTTTTAAAAAATGTTCAATGTTTGTTGATAAAGGATAGATTATTATGCTTTAAATTAATTGTTTCATTATTATCTTTGTTATTTAATGTTGTCGTCTGTATTCTATACACCCCCGTTTTTAAAATGTTTTCATGATTTGTTGATAAAGGATACATTATTATGCTTTAAAGTAATTGTTTCATTATTATCTTTGTTATTTAATGCTGTCTTCTGCATTTTACACACTTTCGTTTTTTTAATTTTTTATAAAACAAAATACTTAAAGAGCAGTTTAAAATGGGGCCTACCCTTCACATCTGGCCTGGGCCTACTACCATCTTTCCACGGGCCTTACTGTAGAAGTTGCGAGAAGGAAGACATACTTGAAACCACTTTATAATAACGAGGCCTCCTGTTCCTAACGAGTGGCTCAGCAACACCAGGCAACATTTCCTAAATGGCTATTTGATTAATATAATCGTCTCATTTGAGCCAAACATTGGCGAAAAATATACAACGGATGAAGAAACAACGGAAAAAGTAGAATCCTAATTGTCAGCTGTCAGTTATCTTTGATGTTCGTATTTATAAATCATTCGTTGTGCGTTGTGGCTGGATTAATGGAGATAATGATATGTCTTTAAATTAGAGAAAAAGGTCAATTTCGCTAAAAAGCAATAAAAGAAACACATTAACATTTCGACCGTATCGAGCTGTTTTCTTTCATCTTTGTTGGAAATTAGCCGAAATGAATTCTTGCGAATTTTATTCAAGATACACTGCGCAATTAGTACTTACGATTAGTACTTATAGCATTCATATCTAAGATGTCTTAAAAGATTTATAGCCTTCATATGTAAAATATCTAAAAGATTTATAGCATTCATATGTAAAATCTACATTCATCATATCTTTTTATTAAAGATAGACAAACGCGCAGATTTATTTGTTGTGTAGATTATGAAAAGGACACGGAATAACAGAAATGCATACCACTAAATGATATTTGTTGTTACAATTCAGGATTCCGGCATTCTGGGTTTGATATATGTTCTACCTCTGTCGGAAAAAGTACAGGTATACCTTGATTAGTGCGGTTAATACTTTCAAAGATTTTCCGTACTCTTCTAAATCACCGTTCAAGGTCTTATCTAACTACAATTGAAGAAAGATGTGTGTGCCTGTATGCACCGCGATAACTCGACAACTGCCCATTGTACGAAGTTGACATTTACCAGATATATTAGCCAGCATACAAGGCAGGGCAGTGTCGAGTTTGAAGCTGTTTGGATCAGCGGTTCTCCAGAAATCTATGCACCGCGATTACTCAACAACCGGTTATTGTACGAAGTTGATATTCGCCAGCTATATTAAACAGCACACAAGGCAGTGCAGTGCCGAGTTTGGATCAGTGGTTATCGAGAAATCTAATAAAAATAAATAAAATATTAAAGATTATAGATCTTTCTTCATGGTTTCTATAAATTATCTCGCTTGACTTCAGCTCATTAAAATTATCTGAATTTAGATATAAAATATCTAAATTAGTAACACCGAAGAGAAGTAACCAAATACTCCGAAGCCGTAGTATCGTACGACGGACAGAAAATTATTTTTCATGACAATTATGGCAGACTGCTACACACATCGTAAAGTCCGACCCCTTCCAAACATGCATATTTGGAACGGGCCGTGCACTAGTTATGATTTCATGTGTTTTTTCAGCTTATAGTTAGTTACATTAATTTGTACAGCAATACCTAAACCGTACTAGATCGAAACCCGCACTAATCAAAACCGCACTACTAAAGGTATTATTGTATATGAGTGGGCACGCATGATAAGTACCGAACGCGCTACTTTTTACAAAAATACTTTTATATTGGATAACATTATTTCAATCCATCCCCCATCATTTGCGATCAAAATCGATTCAGTTATCACACTAGAAATGGGTTTTATAGTCGCTTGGGGATGGTGAGTGTGGACCTTTTCATTGCTTGTTTTGGTGGTGGGTTTTCTTTTTTCCTATGAATTTGAACATCAGCATCAATGACCTTGGCTGTTATGACACCGAATAATCGTAAATTCAGGATTCAGTTGTAGGAACTATTTTGTTGTAGGTTGTGGGTTGTTATTTGAACATAATCACTAATTTTGTTTTTGTCAAAACTCTGGTGAAAATCGATTTTTTCGACCAAATTTGACCCCTGATATTTTCGTTATTTTTAGAGTTAGGGTGCTCATTTTAGTCTTGTTTTGGAGCTTACTAAACTTTTGATTTTGATATGCATAACAATGTTCCTAAAAATACTTGTAGCGTGAATAAGCAAAAAATTGGAGCTTGTTTTTTTGTTCGTAGAAAAAGAACTCAATTTATGCATTGTACCCCTGTAAGTATTTAAGTTTTATTGGCATATGCATCAGAGTCATAATGCAGAGTGTTCAAGCTTTTTAAGAGAAGGGCATTGTAGCTCTAAACATAACGGAAATATCGCGAACGAAAGTTCATCAAACTTTAATCGCGATTTTCTCAACTTTTAAAAAATGGCTTGTTGGTCACTTATCATGCGCGCCCACTCATATGTATTCACTCATGTGTGTCTATCTGTCTGTCTATCGGTCTGTCTGACTATGCGCATAATATCTCTAAAATTTCTCAATGAATTTTAATGAAATTTTGTGGTGGGCCATAAGCGAAAGAAGGATTGATTGAATTTTGGGACGAATTTTTTTCATTGATAGTTATTTTTTCATATATTAAGACAATCCGAAATATGGAAATCACTCATGTTTGTTTGTTGTCCACATAATATCTTTAAAACTTTTCAATGAATTTCAATGAAATTTTGTGGAAGGATGGGCCATGGCCTAAGGAAGAATTGATTTTGGGGCGGATCCAGGAATATTTTCCCATATATTAAGATAATAGTTTCAATATGGAAAACTTACACAGTTACCTGCCATTTGAACTGATTTTCATTCAGTTTTTAGTTAGCGTTGGCTGAGGTATGCGCTAAAGGATGCTTTTTAGTCTTAGTAAAGTGTCTATTGCTGTTAAGCATTAAACTCGACCGGTCAGCATCTTGTGTGCCTTAGTAAAAATGGTGAAACGCAAAAAGAAAGTCAAAGAGTTAAAGCTGTTTTCCTTTTTGTAAATTTACCTCGGAGCAACAAATTAGCATACTTTTTGCAATGTTGATATCAATTCTTGTTGAACGCGTTGTGTGTATTTTTAGATGCGCTAAGCTTCTCTAGCAGCGATCGCTGTCACTGACTGACTGGCTGACTGACTATCTGACAAGTCGACATATCGACCGTAACGTTTTAATGGCGTAATAAAAGAATATTTGTTTGTTCATTTTTGTAAATCAATTCTCGAAATCAAACTGTGACGTAAGGTTGCGTACGTTTTTTAAGACATTTTTTAAGACATTTTTTAAACATATCTCATATCGCAGTGTTTATTTTTTATAACATTTAACTGAACTCGTGTTCAAATAGCGCGTCTATGGTCTGACTTTCAGGCTTGTTATAGTAGGTTCATTAGTCAACGTACCAAAGTAAGTGTAGTCCGCTCAGTTGGCTCATTGAATAGAACACAGGTATACCTTGATTCGTGCTGTTAATTCGTTTCACAATTTTCCATACTGTATACTTAGTTACATTAATTTGTACAGCAATATCTTAACCGTACTACCTCAAAAAGCAATTGAAAATCGTAAAGGATGAGAGCAGACTTGCGATTTTCTACCCCGGAAATCCAATTAAAATTCAGCATCACGAAGATTTCAATAAAGAATGGAACAGAATTAACAGACTTTAGGGCAGATAATTGAATCAATTGGAATAAATATTGTCCAAAGCAACATTTTATCAGATATATCCTGGGAGCAATAATTAGAAGTTGACTCGCGTGAAAAACTCTGACGCCCATATCAAATTAAATTGGGTTGTTGTTATCTTTAAAGTTGTGCAACTGTCGACTCAGCTGTTGACTGTTATCACCTGGTACCGAAATGTTGCAGAAAAGATTCAGACCAGGTTAAAATTCACAAACAAATTCACAATATTGAGTATATCTACATCAGATATCTTGATTAGTGCGGTTAATTCGTTCCGTACTGTTCAAAACCGCACTGTTCAAGGTCTTATTATAATTTCTTTTTTTTCAGTTTATTCTTAGTTACATTAATTTTTAGAGCAATACCGTAACCGTACTACATCGAAACCCGCATTAATTAAAACCGCACTATTCATGGTATTGCTCTATTTGTAATTGTCACGCATTAGGTTGATGCGAAAGTTTCCAGCATCTTTTTGACAAAATATTTTATTGATTTTCATAGCATCATTATTCAGTCATCGAAGTATTTTCCCTGGTTTTCTATGACTTCACACCACCTTTCAGCTAAATTGTGTATTTCATCAGGAAATAATCATTCTGGTTTTGATTCAATGAATTCTTCCAGTAATCTTTCAAATCCTTGAACAATTTGCAACTTCTGATCAAACAAGTGTTGCATAGAGTGAAACAAGTGATAGTCTGAAGGTGGCAGGTCTGGAGAATACGTCACATGTGGATGGACACTTTTATGTTTCCATTAATTTAAAAATAACATTGTAACAAGATAAATTTCATACATTCGTGAGCTAACTGATTTCATATCCTTCCACTACTGCCAATTATTTCTGAGAAGACCTTTTCTTTCTGCAAGCTGATTTAGCTTCTGATATCTTTTACAACCTTTCCATTACGAACAAAACATCAAAGGTCTTAAGAGAAACGATTTTGCTTTTGCTAGCTAACAGATTTAGTTGATTCAGCCTTTTCAAAAGCTTCGGCGAGCTTAATTAGAGAGGCGATCTTGCAGTTGGCCAAGAAAGGCTTGGTCGAAATAATTGGTCGGCCATGCCGTCTGCTTCAGTAATTAACCAATTCTTGGCTTTCCTCTTTATGAATAGGTTCTACATCTTTTGAGTCTTATGGTTGTCGACTGCTTTGTTCCGTATTCTAATTTACTCAATGTGTCTGCCTGTATGTATATAATACTGTTATTTTTGTTTAAGGATGCGTTATTCTTTAGATTCTATTTGGGCAAACGAACAAAGTTTTGATCCTGGCTGAATTCCAAAAATGTTCATTATGCGAAATTAGTTGTTCTGAGTTTGTTTTCCAGACCGATTATCCAAAGCTACCATCCATAGTCTTATACTAGTTCTAGATGTAATCGCTTGAGGCAGTGGTCATTTGAATTTCGTTTTCCGGTTACATGAATTTCTCGGAACGAATCTCACCATTCTTTCATTTCTGTGCTTGTGGTTTGTGAACCAAATATTAATTACTTACAGCTATGCTCCTCACTTTTATCCTTCATACTTTAAAAATGTTTGCTGAGTAAGATATTGCTCTTCCGAAAAAAGAGTAAGATATTGTTGGGCACTTTCCCGATGGGCAATTTTCCGATGTGTACTTTTTCTGATGGACACTTTTCCGGGATCCCTCCCAGAAAGAGGCTCTCACACAAATGCGCCTATCACAAGTACGAGACTTAAGCTCAAAGCGAGACTTAGCACTGTGCCGAATGAGAAGTGGTAGTAGGTGACTTACACAGTAGTAGTGGGAGTACGCTACACTAACTTAATGTATTACACGTTGTTTGTTAGGGAAATCAGTACTACGTTTGGTTTCGCCTTCAATAATCATTGTTTGAGACAAGGTTAAGTTTCAAATGTTGATTCTGATTGGTAAAACATCTCCTAAGAAACATGGCCTTGTACCAGTCTTTGCTGAGCAAATATACATTAGGAGTTGGAGAATTAACGTTTTTACTAGAGGAGACATGGCATCCAATTCAGAATGATGATTATTTTATAGTTTCAGTATCTGATTTACTTGAGTACAAAGTTCATCAATAGGAATTATGGGGTTGCTACGAACTCTTGGCAATATAGATGGGTTACTGCCGTACACTTTGCCGGCTCCTCTACTCACACGTTCGTATTTAGGCACACATATAATGCGGTCCCCTGTGTCGAGAGTATGAAATAAAATAATGGATAATTTTATATCCGACAGAATATGATAATTATAAAGACATTTGGGAACCTATGTTTGCTCGACGCCGAACGTGTAAGTAGATGGGTTACTATCTTAATTTCCTCTTCTCAATAAACTTATTAATTTTTTTTATTGTATTATCATCTCGAAGAGCACTGCATATCTAACTTCAACATCAACAGTTGAAGACAGTAACATTCAGCCAATAATTAAATGAGCGATTACTTACCCTTGCCGATAAAACTAGGATTTTCTTTTCTTAAAGTAAACCTGATATTGCAAATATTCTTTCACATGTATGGTATATAAAAGGATAAAGTTTATCCGACATAATGATGCTGGGAAAAGGACAATGTGGGGACTCAGGAGCAGCAGCCCTACCACTATAATTCTCCATTTAGTCACAACCCTCGGTCGATACAGACATGAAAACTCGTTCTCTCTAATTTTCCTTTTGAAAACGACCTAATAAGTCGAAACATGTTAAGGTATTAAATAAATTTCTGAGTCTCCACATTGTCTTTTTCCCAGCATCACATGTATGTATGTATGTATGTATGTGATTTGCCAAGTATAGATAAAATATAATAAAAGTTAAATTATATCAATCAAACCAAAGTTGACAGCCATGACTTGGCACTTAATTTCATAAAAAGACACCCACTGCTGAGTTTCAGCCATGGTGAGTGACTGATAAATAAATAATGATGGTGTCTGTGACGAACGAACTAATATGTAGAATCTATCTAAAGATGGTAATTCTTTTTCAGGCACAGCTTTAATGGCCTCATAGTGTTCGATGCAGAAGAAAAATAATATTTTATTACATTGGGTTTACAGAAATATTTTCTTTACTCAAGACATTTTCTTTTTTCTTTCTCTGTGTGTATGCATGTGCGTGGTTGTGTGTGTGTGTGTGTGTGTGTGTCTGTGTGCATTCCTGTCAATCAGCTGCAGTTATGAACTTTGATTTGTACTTTAGACTTGGTGTCTCTACATCACTCCACCTGACCAC
The DNA here is from genome assembly GCA_006491835.1 of Architeuthis dux. Classification (NCBI taxonomy): domain Eukaryota; kingdom Metazoa; phylum Mollusca; class Cephalopoda; order Oegopsida; family Architeuthidae; genus Architeuthis; species Architeuthis dux. The sequence goes on from VCCN01003143.1 coordinate 6,297,751, forward strand.
GTAGAATGCTGCCCAACGTTAATCATCCATTTGTATTTGGACCAGGGTTGCCAGATGTCTTTTGCCGCACAAGATCAAATTTGTATGGTCCTGGGATCAAATTAAGTAGCTTTAGTACCAAAATAATCAAATAACTTATAGTAACTAATAATGCATCACCAGACTATGCTTGCAAGAAAAATGGATTAAAATACGTTTTTTAAAATCTTTTGTTCACCAATATTTATGTCGTATCATATCATTCGTGTATAAGGAATTGTTATCTTTAGTAAATTTTACTTCAGTACCAAATCTTTATTTTCGGAACTTAGCTTTGTTCAGTACCAAATTTGCTCAATTTTGGTCTTGAAAAATACCAAATGGCAATCCTGTTCAGGACACAAAGAATCGAGCCTATGATGTTGCCTAATGGAAAGAGTATCAAGTGATGAAACCAATACTTCTAGTTTTAAGCAATTAGTCTTATTTCAACGGGTTGCTTTCGGGAGAAAAAAGATCATGAACCTCACAGTCCGAACAAGAGATGATACAAACGAGGTTAGAAAACAAATAATTTTATTATAAAGTAAACATGATTGAAAACCGAAGGTAACATAAAAGGGTACAGGTATCCACCGATTTTCGAAAGTTTGTTTTACGCCACTTTTTCGCTTTTACGAAAAAAGGCGAAAAGCGAAAATAGCGTTCTGCGTTTGTTTTGCAGTGAGTCGTTATAGAGTCAGCGCGCACCTCTCTTCCTCTCTATCCTAAACCCCGCTCTCCTGTACCTGCCACCACCACAACTTCCTACGACTAAGCCTAACATACTATCATCACCATTTTTAGGTCTGGGAACGCTCAAAAAATTTTCCCCATAAAGATTATTTTCTAAAACAAATCCATCTCCACACTGTTCCTGATCTTTTATCATATAAATTAATGTAATTACTTCTTCGCTTTACGCCATTTCGGCTTACAAAAGGCTTATTTTATCGAAACGCTCTACTCGTATCCTCAAATAGTATCCATTCAGAATTGATTAGATAAAACGGTACTTAACTCAGGTATATAAACGGAAATTGTTCACTTTAGTGAAAATCAGAACGAAAGGGTTAAGACGAAAACATCCAGTCTAGTTCACTAGTTGAATTAGGGAAATTATCAATTCCTTCGTTCTCAACTAATCTCAGACACTTAGCAAATGATTCATGCAATGTCGGTATTTATCGCAGGTCTGCCCACATTTTTTATTTAATCTTGTACTTATCAGCAAATAGCAGTGTACGATAGATCCATCTGGGAATATCCCTTGCGATTTAACTGGTGTCATTTTCCTCCATATCTGCTGCGTGTGCTCCGTATCTAAATAGCTTAACGTATACGACGGCTTATTGTGAGGCCAGGACGACAAGATAGCACTTTTGGCCACTTCAGGGAGTAGCCCCTATCGTTTTAGGGTTGTCCACTTTCCCTGATAATTGGGGAGTAACATTTGCGAAAAGAAATGCCACTTGCTCCTCTCATATCGTGGTGCCAACCGTTATCTTTGGTCAGCACACCGAGAAACATCTCAGGATACGAAAAAGTAGGGAAAGAGAAGGGAAATGTCTATGTTCGTAGATGTTTCTGTGTTAAGAGAACAAGTATCAAGCGGTTTTCCTATCGGATTTATTTTCGTTTGTTGGAAATAAGTTCAATTGTACGTTGATTGTATTTTATGGTGAGGGGCTATTACATAGATAAAATGGCTCGTAGACGCTGATAAAATGAGAGGAGGGACTTTAACTCACGGAATCTGTTTATTTTCCGATTTGTATATGCTCGAATTTATAAACGTTTCCATATATCGTATACGCCTCGCCGTGGAGTAGGGGTTAGCAAGGTAATTTCCCTACTGTAATGAGTTTGATCCTCATTTGAGTCATTGTACCTTACTAAGTTAAGCTTAGTAAATATCAATATAC
>VCCN01003143.1:6303706-6313882 GCA_006491835.1 Architeuthis dux
AAATTTAAATACTTTAAATAAAATTAGAAAGCACTCAGAGAACGTATACCTGCCCAAACCGTACACTAACACAATCGAAAACAATTCTAATATGTGGTCTTTCTCGTTAGTCCACACTAAAAGCTAACGTCCATAATTTTAAAGTACAGAAGTCTAAAAAGGAAAAAACTTAAGCTGCGTTTTCTTTTTCTCGACGAGAAAAGCCCAACATGCTGGGTCTTTTTCGTTAGACCCCCACCACAAAAACGAAAACCCTAGCCCTAATCCTTAACCTTAACATATCAATTCCCTCTGGTTATGCACATTTGGGTCTGTCGGAACGATCTAACGGAAACGCCCCAAAATGCTATGACCTATATTGCTATTTTTTCTTATTTAAAACTTTTAACAGCATTAGACTCTTCTTCTGATCTGGGACCCAACTAAAATGATATACAAGACTGACTGTTCGAGAGAATGGTTGAAATGTTTTGATACTCAAAGATAAAATTGCTGTTAAAATTTGACCCCAAACTAACACCACGAATTGAGTTTCTAGTCGGTGACTTTATCTTTTGTTTTTCTTTTTAGGCTTCCGTACTTTAAAATTATGGACGTTAAGCTTTTGGTGGGGACTAGCAAAAAGACCCCAGAATATATCCATTTTTTTCAAACACTTACATTTGTAAATTCTTCAGCAATAGAAAATGTAATTATCTACGGGAAAAGTTATTTTGAGAAGGGGGATTGGAATAAATAAATAACGGCATTAATGGGTAACGGGAACAGCGAGAGAGAAAGAGATAGAAGGGAGAGATAGAAGGGAGAGACTGGTACCGCGAGAGAGGAAGAGATAGAAGGGAGAGACGGGTACAGCGGTAAAGATATTTCAGATCCTCTAATAATAAAAGTGAACATGGTACATCTGTAGACCATGTGAAGTCTTTCATGATTGTATCTTTAACAGCAGGTGGGCATGTATAAGTAACATTACACGTTCCCTCTTCCCAGTTGATGCGTTTATATAGGATTACATTCAAACCACAAAGGCAAATTAATCTGTTAGATTAGGGACTCATTATATTGCGAAAAAGACATGAAGAGTGTCTCATTAAGATCTAAATGCGTTTTTTGCCATTTTGAGTTCTTTTGAGTCATAGAGTTTGTGCCATTATTCTCAGCGACTGACAAACAGTATAGCTATCCATTTCAAGTCTGGGTGTGAAGAGTCTTGTTATCACAAATTAACCTGTTTTTTAGACTATCGTAAAGGTACTTTCTTGGTGACAAGTTTTGTTCAAATGAAATCTGATCACTTGCTAGGAACACCTATTTAGAGTTCGCGCTTCATTAGGATCTCCAGAAATATAAACTTGTGTCCCACATGACTTAAAGTAAATAAATCAAATGTACTATTGATGTAGACCGAAGGTTATAATAGGAGGGGAAATAAGGTTAATATGAGCAATTATATTTTCTTGTAAGTGTAAATTACGCATGTTCTTCGGGATATTGTTCGAATAATGTTCCCCAATGCTTGTTAAAAAATGAACCAGTAAAGAGCGTTCCTCCACACTCATGCAGTCAATACACTAGACCAGAGCTTTCCAAACCATGTGTCGCGACATTTTAGTTTGTCGCCGATAATCCAGACCCGTCGCAGCTAGGCTGGCCTCTCCTAGAAATTACCCGGTGAATGTGATATGAATAAGTTTTCTGCTAATTTTTACAACATAAACCATTTTTAGGACACATCTCCATCGCTTGAAACTGTTTCACCTTTCATACACTCAGCCATTTTTTGTTTTGGCAGAGCAAAATAGTAAAGAAAAAATGGCAAAAAACGGCTAAAAAGAATGTTTGCTTAAACATTTTTTGGCCATTTTTAGTATCTTCTTTGGTGTGTTTTGGCCATTTTGGGCCTTTTAAAAAGATTTAGCGCTATTTTAGCAACATCGACCAGTACTCACGACCCCTCTGACTTAATGGATGCCCCCCTACTCGCTGTACCCTGGCGACGGGATGCGATAATCTGTCGCGAAAATAAGTATAATTTCGTATATCTTTCAAAGGAGTCAGTTGAACTGCTTGGATGACATTATATATTTGGCTTGGCTAACAAAACTTAACGTTTTATTTTTAAAAAGAGTGTCGCCAATGCAAAATGTTCGGAAACCTCTGAACCAGACAGAACTTTGAGCTATGTCATCCTTTATGACCTAGTGTATATACATGTTGTTTGACGTGAGAAATGTTTACTGTTCACCTTGAGGATTTGATTGTTGGTTCTCAGGAATGTGGTCATTTTGAATGAATTATTTCTTTCAGCTAAATTTGAATAAATTATGTAAAGTTTGCTGTCTTGAGAAAGAAGTCATGCATTAATATGCATGACTTCTTTCTCATCGATGATTTCAGTTACCTGTGAAAACTTAAGAAATTTTAAAATCCTGTTTTATTCTCCTAACAAAAGAGAAATATCTATTTTTCAAATGCCAACTGGGTTTTTTTTCTTCGTCTGAAATACGATCACAATCAATCACAGTCACTAAATATTTCTTTTCAAAGGTATAGATTGAGTTATATAATCTGTGTTAGGGCTTAGAATGCTACAGGATGATTTACTACTGAATATGTTAATAACTTTGACCTTTGGTACTGTGTTGTCAAGTAATCGCCACATTGATTAGGGCCATTGCAATCAATTTTTATTGCGTATATTTGACGTTTAACCAAGAAGTCGATAAGAATCACAAGAAAACACCTTTCTGTACATTTTCTCAGAATTGCACCAATATTTAAAATCTGATCCTGTTGTATGAGCTGACAAGCTAACAAATTAATCGCAGTATTTATACGCTGATTTGAATTTCAACTTTGGTAATGTAATCCACACATATAATAATTAGCAATGTGCAGATGAATTCTGCCACGCTTACGTCATCAATGACGTTTGGTGACGTAGCTTAGTAGAACTAGAATGTTATGTTACGTTAAACTTGATAAATAAAACAAAACTGAACAAAAAAAAAACACGTATCTATGTTAACTTTCTGTTGGATTTAAAGTGACGTCATTCTTTCCTTCTTCAATTTCCTCATTTAAAAAATGTGAGCAAAATATGTCAATTTTTAATAATAAATAAATAAACTTGATAAATTGTATCTTTAATAAATTTTACCTTTAGATTAGTTTAATATTCAGGAAATATTGAACATAAACAAGAAAATGTCGCGCAAAGTAATGTTTTTGATATAAAGTATCAAAAACAATATAATAGAAATAAAGGTTAATATGAGTAACAACTCGTTATATTTTCTTGTAAGTGTAAATTGGCCAGAGGTTCTCAACCAGCAAGCACAATGATTATCAAATTGATTGATTGATTGATTTGTTTAGCGGCATATCAACCCTTGATGGGTCATTTATTGATGAATTAAAATTCCGAAAGTCGGGGGTTGTTTTTTTTAATAGAGTCTTGCGACTTTGGTGAAAGGTTATTTCTTTTTTAATAGTCTTGCGACTTTGAGGAAAGAACAGATGGCCACTGTTTGAGGGGTCTTATTTTAGGCCCCAGCCGACAGGGCCGTGATTGTCAGAGATAAGCGTTTTTAGGCAAGTGTGAAATGAACGACAGTTCTATGAAATTACACAATGCAATTGCAAAATTACTTAATTATTGTCGTCATTTCTTTTGGTACGGGTAAACTAGTGTAAAATAATTTATTTGACAAAGAACGTGACCATTACTTCAAATATTAAGTACGTCATGAATAAAATAATAAGTTTTTTTTATAATAAACACACCGTCTATCGATTCTTCACGAAGCATTAATGGCATTTTGTAAAACGCCAGGGGAACGCTGCAGTTTTTATTTTAATAGTTTCTTATCAGCTGTATTTACTAGCTCCTGGGGTAGTGAATTCCACTCTGCAGTCGATCTGGGTATATTCTCTCTAGTGGCATTCTAAAAAAATCCCGTGGTAATTAATTTCAGATAAATATTTTTTCTTTTAAGTTATGTTTCGCATTGCATACCCAATATAGAACAAACTGCTGAACATTTAAAAAAATGATTCAAATGGTTCTTCGGACGAGTGAACTCCTTCTTGTTATTTGTGTTGTAAACACGACGTTTCGGCCGATCCATTCTTCATTTAAAAAAGATCTTTATATAAAATAGGCACTGTAATGTTTTGTCCCTTTTTTGCATAGAATTGAGGCAACTTTATCGACGTCTCCTGGAATTGTATGTTGTTGCATAGACTCAACGTATGAAGAAAACGATGCTATTATTTTTCAGTTCATAATTATCATCCTCTGTTTTAACATGTCATTTCGACCGATGCCCTCTCCGATCTTCATCGAGTGCTCTGAGTGACATGCTAAAACATAAGTCTTTATTTCGTCTCACGGGTATATGGATGTTCTAATTTGTAAAACTGAACTTTTCTGAACCAGATGATCTGGCAAGTGACTAAACCTAATTTGTCACTTTTATTAACAGACGATATGTACACAGTCCAAAGTTTTCTTGACGATAGGACCGTAAGAATGTTTGCCCTCTCAATTGTCCTGCTTTGTTAGCTCTTCAGCGCTTTAGTCAGAACATGAGGATATTGATGCCGGTCTGAAAGCAATGTATAACTGCATCACGTGTTACTACAAATTTTATATTTTCTATAGTTTTGAGAAGGGTCATTAATATTCAAATGGTTCTTCGGACGATTGAACACCTTCTTGTTATTTGTGTTGTGATGGGTTAAACAGAAGTTATGTTTAAAGGGGGGTAACCCTTATAGCACATGGTCCGGGTGTTTCTGTGTCTTTGTTTTGTCGGGTTTAGGTTTGTTGAAAAGTGGAAACCACATCGGGTTGAAATCCGCACTTGTCTGGCTAATGCATTTAGTCGACATTTTGATGTGAGCTGCCTCTTTGATTTTTCTCTACTTCCAACATCGTTCTCTGTCAATAATCTGGACTTCCTCCCAAAAGAGGAAGAACACCGACAAGACAAAGATACAGAAACACCCGGGCCATGTGCTATAAGGGTTACCCCCCACCCCTTAGACATAACTTCTGTTTAACCCTTTAACACATTCAGATTTTACACCTGAAGAAGGCCGAAGAATGGATCGGCCATATCGTCGTGTTTACAACACAAATAACAAGGAGTTCAATCGTCCGAAGAATCATTTGAATACAAATTTTATATTTATAAAACTAACTTTTTTTGTTTAGAGTGTTTCACTTCGTTGATATCAATAGTATTGTCGTAATGAGCATGGGAAAAGGCATGAATCTAAACTTTCCTACATTCTGTCCTACAATCATTCATATTGATGTTTTCTTAAAGTCACAGTAGAATGTGAAAAAACAAAGTATGACTTACAAAATCCTGAAAAAAAAGGAACAATAAACATAACATTAAAATAAACTTCGGGCTGTAGGACGCAGGGTACATTTTCGAGACTTATTTTGGGGGAAAATAACGTCTTCGTCGCCGGGAAATACGATATTCCATTGTGTCTATATATATTCTGTATATAGCAACATATGTATCCGGAGTACATATGTTGTGAATAAATTCTCTTTGTCCGAACTATAAACAGGCACTTGCGTAGTAAGGAAATCAAAACTACAGTTTCTGATTTATTGTCAGAGATAAGCGTTCTTGGGCAAGTGTGAAATGAACGGCCTTAATAAAATGCCAAAAGCTGTAAGTCAAAAGAGATAGGACAAACAGTTTTTATTTCAAGCCAACTTTGAATGTCCTTTCCTGATCGGTCAGTCTACTGCAATTAAAATTTACCATGTCTCGTATAAAACTCAGCCATTATCATAAAATTGGTTAAACGTTAATAGATTATCTGATTTTTATTGCGATGTCGTTGAGAGCGATGTTTGAAATTGTTGACAACAGAAATATCAATGATGAAGATAACATAATCAATCATTTGTTCAATCCTATACTTAACTCAATAATCACTATACATTTTGACAAAATATTATTTTTCTCCGTTAAATTGGATTTTTATCGACCCTCTTTGTATACAACTTCATTGATACAGAACTCCAGACTTTGATATCGAATTGATTCAATACAGTTTCTTAAATTTATTTGTGTAATGGTATTTTGTACACCGTAACATCGGACTCGTTAAAGATTGACAGTGAAAAGCTGAAGCACCATTTCAATAAAAGTTTGACCTTATGACACTTTAGCTATATGTAACACAATTTTTGTCTCCCCCATTTTACACACAGTAAATCTTATGTAATTTTTCCGGAGTAAAAGTTTTAGTTCTTTGATAAAATCAATACGGCAGTTTTTTAAGACTCAGATTGTCAGAATTATTTTTGAAGCTTTATTTAAAAAAAATAATAAATTCCTGGGTACTTGTTCGTATAACACTGTGCGGTATTTGGGATGAGATCTGAGACCTCGCTGTTGAAAATGTTCGTTTGATGAACCTCGTCATGTTACTCTCACTTGTGAGAAGGAAGATTTGAATCGTGAGTTAAGTGCATACAGGCCACACGAATGGAGCTAGAGGGCTGAAAATTGACGAGTAAATATCAATGATGAAGATAACAGTAGTGTGGTAATCAATGAAAGGTTGAGATTTTAAAGAATAAATTTAATTTTGTTTTCAATATTTTCAAAACTTTGATTTTTGAACATTGAACGTGAAAATAGGACGATGGATAGACAATTAGAAATAAAAGTGATAACAAATAAAAACAGGTCTGGTTAGTCGCTCAATAGAAACCGTCACGTAATCAACGCTTTTTGGCTGCATGCCGGACACAAACTAAGGGACCAGTTTAGCATAAACTTACATTGTAAATCGCCCCCCTTCTAAAAACCTATTTGGGGGTGGGATTTTGAAAAATGTTTTTTCTTAGACTTAATAAGCAGTAAATGTTTAAATTCTATTGGTGAGGCCTGTACGCACGATACATACATAGCCAGTCAGTCAGCCAGCCAGACCAACTTAAGAACTGAATAACCTATTTTGACATTTTTGGTTGACGGTTTCCAGCTAGAAACAAAGGTCTTTAGTCCTGTTAGTCAAACACAAAACAGTTCCTAGAAAGAAAAACATACAAAGGAAGAAAAAACAACAACAGAAAACAAGAGAAACAAAGTATTGCGCAAAATCTTTACATAGATTAACAAAAGAATCAAATATGTAAAAAATGCTTTACAGATAAAAATATATGTAACATATAGGCCACCTTATTTAGCTTCAATTTAATGAAAGAATAATAAAGAATTGTTCGTAATTTGGTCAAAGTGACTTGAATCCAATTGGCTTCTAATTTATTTCGAAGTGGTTATGTTTATGATAAATAGCGACACAGTAAAGATGTCAAACATCAAAAGAATAATCTAAATTTTCATTTGACAAATAACAATTTTAGAATCACATCTGAGAGTTTTAAACTCACATTGTGATCATTTCTTTCTTGTGTTAAAATTTCTAATTTACTCTGTTGTCACGCTTAAAAAGTTCCGTATTTATTTACTGGGGATAACTTTGATAGGAATAGTCTTGATACAAAATACGCACATACAAACGCACACAATACACTTCCATAATAGAAAAACACAGTTCTTCACACAACTCTTTATTTCTCACTTCTATGTGAAATTCGAATCTTTAAACTTGATTGAATGTTACCTTTTAACGAATAGTAAGTACAGCTGGATTGATTATAGTTCTTTAGCTATTAAAATTCCCTTAACCAAGCCCACTTTTATCTTTTTTTTTCTGTTGTAAATCGCTGAGCGGTTTCAGGGTAAATTATCCACAAGCCAGTAGAGGGTGTTATTTATGAAAACAAGATGTAGACGAACGCCGACCGAAGAAATCGAGGGTTTGTTTTACTCAATAAAAGTGCCAAAAGGAAGTGAGCGATTCTACTGCGGACAACCTGAGCCTTTGATGGTGGAATGTGTTGACAGCAGCTGTATCCCATTAACTTGACCAGCTGTTAGTAACCTCTAACGACTCGCCCTTTTTTTCATTCTTATCTCCCTTTCCTGTCTCCATATCTCATCTTCTCTTTGTGTCTGGCCCCACCTAAACACCTATACCTTATGTATATTAGGATGCAATTTTAGGCATTAATCTTAAATAAGATATTTCAAAGACACTTGCAGAGTGGATTGAGATAAGAGTTCTCGCTGATTGACTCTTTAACTGGAGATGAATGGTTCCTTAACTAAACACGTGGATACGAACTTGGGATTGGGGGGGGGGGCTTATTGCAAGCAATGTTTGTGTCCACTCGGGGCTGGCGCGAGGGTTTCATGCGCCCTAGGCGAGACTTAAAATTTGCGCAAGGGTTTTATACACCCTAGAACTAAAGATTGCACACCCGTCTGCTTGATCTTCTTTCAAATCTTTTTCTTGAAAAGTCAGTAGTGCCCCCCTCCGAGGTCTGCGCACTAGGCGGTTGCCTAGTTTGGACCAATAGGTAGTGCCCCCCCCATGTCGACTGGAGTAAACTAATTACATCTGTCAACGAAATTAAACAGAGGTTATGTATTCACCCATGTTTGTTTGTATGTCTATTTGTCTGTCCACAAAATATATCCAAAAGTTCTCAATGTATTTCAATGACATTTTGTGGAAGGGTGGGCCGCGGACCAAGGAACAATTGATTACATTTTGGGGCGGATCCAGGATTCTTTTCGATTTCCTTGACATTGCGTGATAGGACAATTTTTCGGCTTTTCTGATGTAATAAAATAGTAATGACAAAATTACTCAGTTTAAGAGAAATAATCAAGTGTTGAAATGAATCAAGGTTCAAAGGGATGAATAATTATTACAAGTTTTCACAGCATAGTGGGATCTGTAACCTGATTGGTCAGTTTTTAGTGACAATGGCATTGACGGAAGTAAGCGCTCTCTAAGTGCTTTTTAGTTTTGCAATATGTTTGATTTGAACCGATTATTTGAGGATGAGCTAATTGTCACAATACCTTAGGATTTTTAACAACATTTTGCGTAAACTGACGTGGGCATTTTTTGTTTGTTTTTTAAGATCGAAAAAAGTGAAATAATGGTCATCACAACTTTTACAAGTACAATTTGTTGATTGCTACAAACGCGTGCCTGAGAAGAAAAAAAATGTAGAGTTCACGAGTTCCCGAAGGACATTCGCACGAAACGGTGTAAGATTAATATTCTGTATTCTGCGTCGTGAGCCGAAATCCTAACTACTGGAACACCTGCGTACCCAGATCTTAAATTCAAAGCATTTCCCAGTGTCTGGAGTGTTTTTCATTCAGAAAATTCAATACCAGGAATTTCCGCACGTTGAGTGTAACTTTTGTAGGGTTGTAAACTCGCAGGTGTCAAGTTGTTGAGGTTAACTGGTGGGAAAATATTTACGAAACCAGAGCAATATTTTTAGATGCGCGACTGACTGACTGACTGACTGACAGGCTGACATACCGAAACACTCCCACATCCTCTCATTTTCCCCTCCTTCTATATATGTCTGAAAATGTAAGAGAGAGAACTCGTGTTAACTTCCAGCATGGAAATCCAATAATCGAACTATTGGTCTGATTTCTAGGCTTGTTTAATTCAAAGTAATAAGCTTTTCTCTCTCAAATCCTCCGTCCCAAAGTAATAAATTACTGCTTAGTTTATTGCTCTTATACTTCCTGTACTTTGACACATTTCCATAATTTTAGGGTATAAACCCTTCAAACTATGTAACCATCATAAACTGCAGTTTCAAGTTCTGTCATTATTTATCGTGTTTAAAGTCTAAGAACTCATGCCACTCGATAAGGTATTAAAAAAGAATCTTTCTCGGAAATAGCGAAGCCCCAACTTGTGAACATCTCCTGGTTGTACATTTATTAAATTTTATTTAAAAAGAACAATTATTAGATGAAGCTCAATTGGTAAAGCAGACAGGCGTAAACCGTGCTCCCCTCCATAAGGGAGATGGGCTCAAATCCCAACTAAGGCTTATTCTTTATTTTCCGAGCGGCGCCGTTTGTTCACTGTCGAAGGGTAATCGTTCTGAGAAAAAGTTGCAATAAAAATCAACTAATAAATTAAGATGAAGGTAAAACGTAGTCATAAAATTAAAAATAAAAATAATAATCTCCTGGTTGCGTTACTAAAACAAAATCTGTGTGTCGTTTTTAATCCAGCATAATT
>VCCN01003143.1:6332019-6350062 GCA_006491835.1 Architeuthis dux
TACTACTACTACTACTATTATTATTATTATTATTATTATTTTAAAAAAGAATTACTTTCACTATCTGTCTATATTCCTATGGTCTATTTAGTCCACTCCCTTAGGGCAAACAAGGGGGTGGAGAGCGTTACATGCTGGACAAAATTACCACACTTTCAGGGATGATAGCTTAGGTACATAAGATTAATATTTTCAATGGACCCAACAAAAATGTATTATATTATGGCCGAGGTAGCCTTTTTCCAAGATGGCCGCCATTAGAATTATGTGTCTTTGAAAAGGAAACAAAATTACTTACTAACTTGAATTTAATACTAAAAATACAAAATAAATGAGTCTACCTACTAATTCGACCCCGAAGACTCAAAAACTGACCATATATTCAACCAACTATGAATCATGTGACCCCTAGTGGTTATTTCATGTCTTTAATAACACATTTTACTACTTAGTATCGACTAAAAATAAGATTTTATGTACTTTACATTTAAATTTGCGCAGTATATAGAGCTAACCCATATGCATGTTCTCACAAAATTACAACAAGCTAGCTGCTAAACTAAACTCACAACGAGAAAGACAATTCATAAAGACACATATGTCATTTCTGCTGGCTATTTTTGCGCTTTAAACGGGTTTGAATTACTACTACGTCCGAGCTTTGGCAATATAACCCAAAGATGACCACGATACGAGACAGTCAACCAAGTGGCTGTTTCCCTGGATGCATCCTTTGCAACAATCAGACAGGCGCTGTTAGCCGTCAATTAAAACCCCTGCCAACGCGTGATTCTCCAAGAAGAAACTTTTACACAGCTGGAGATTTTTTATTACATTACTTTCTTCACGGCTTTCATGTTTTATCATCTAAGTAAGATAACAAGGTAAGTGGATATTTTTTTATTAATTTTGAATAGTTGTTGCCTTTGTCTTAATGTTTTTAGTAGTTTAAAAAAAATTGTATTGCAATATTTCACACCACCACCACCACCACCAAGAAGAAGAAGAAGAAGAAGAAGAAGAAGAAGAAGAAGAAGAAGAAGAAGAAGAAGAAGAAGAAGAAGAAGAAGAAGAAGAAGATATTTAAGTAAGGAAAGATCCTTTCACTACGTGATCTATATTCCACCCTTGGTTTGGGTTTGTGGGTCGAAACACTGGAATATTCCACTTTGCTGTCAGAAACACTTGACTCTCTCACTCAAGTAAAAACTTTGCTGATAAAAGTACCTCCTTCCTACCTCCTTTGAAACTATGGACTGTGCTGTTATTGTTTTCTTAGAAAATAGTTTCAAAGAAATTCAGATATATCCGTGAATTCTTTCACGGGTATTAATTAGTCTACTCTAATAATGAACTGTGTGATTTTCTTGGTTTTCGGATCGTAATACTGGACTATTCCAATGACTGTGGGGGGTGGGGTATGCTTAAAAGAATACTTCCTGACCACTGTTTCAAACTATGCACAATTCCCAGTAAAAGAATTCAGTATATTGTTTTCCGCTTGGATTAACGTGTAGATCATATGAAAGAAACAACAAAGAAAAACAGATCAGGTCAGATGTCATATAGCAATGATCAGCAAGCTAATCTTGTTGGCCGTTGTTAGTGGGTTCGATCCTCATCAGAACTCCCAGTATAGGTGGTCATACCGATTCATGCTAACTTACTATTACTTATATAATGAACAGTGTGATTTTGTTTGTTTGCTGTTCGTAACACTTTACTCTCTCACTCAGGGGTAAAAGCTTTGCTGATAAAAGTATATCCTATCCACCTTTTGAAACTATGGACTCTTCGACTGAAACAAATTTCATAGAAATTCAAATATATCCGTGAATTTTTCCACGGGTATTAAGTAGTCTTCCAATAACGAAGGGGAATACATTTGATTTATTGTAACATTGCATTAATTGTTGTAAGGTTATGATTAGCAAAGATAAAATTAATCAGTAACCCTGTGTAAATTAATTTTAAATTTACAAAACAAATTTTCACATTTTTGATAATATTTCATTTTATTTCAGTATAAATAAAAACAAAAACAGCTGAAGAGACTGTTTTTCCAAACAGAGGCAAGCGGTTATCTGCTCAAGAGGTTTTCCAACACTTTTTGACCAATGTAGAAGCATTTAAGAATTTAGAAGCTATGCCGTATCAAATTTCTTTTGATGAGAATTACACTGCATACACATTTGTAGCAAACAATGCTTGCTGGCAAAAAGACTGTCATAAGCAGTTCAGCAATGATAAACTACAACGCCAAGCCAAGAAAAGAACGAGGGTCTCAGAAAGAGAATGCAGTCAAAGGAGAACATCAAAAAGGCGAGTCCAAATACCAGTTGCTGCATTTTCTGTACAACAAACACCGGAACAATTATTAGTTATGCCATAAAGTGCGCTGAAAAATCATTAAGAATGATGGCAACAGCCATGGAAGACATCGAGATTCTTGCACGGATATCATCTAGTGATTTAGTAGCTTTGGGGGGCAAATATCATTTTTCATGTCTAACAATACAGAAACAAATACTGATTATACTGTTGGCAGAAGAATCATAATGATACTGCTGACGCCAACATGGTAAAAGCCCGGACCTTTGTTGAAATAGTAGCTAAAATAGAAAGTGAAATAAAAGATGGGACACATACATTCCAGTTGAATAAACTCCACTTGGTTTATACAAAGTGGTTGCAGGAACTTGGTGTCACTACAGAAACAAACAAAACTTATTTCAAAAACAAACTTTTGAACCACTTTCAGAATCTCGGACTACAAGATGTTTTCAGACAGGGGAAGCCAACATTGTTGATTTTTCCAGAGGGTATAAATGAACAGCTTGAGGACAACAGGCTTCTCAGGAACTTTGAAAATGAAGCATTTCTCTTTGCAAAAATTTGCAGAGAAGAGTTTTTTGCTGGAAGAAATAGTAACATGTTTCTGAATTGCCCATTAGAAAATGCTTGTACAGCAAGTTTGCATCTTCTGGTATCAATGCTTTATGGAACATGTATCACCAACAGTGTTTCTGTGACAATGCCGGTATCTTTAATATCAAAGCAAATATATTTTGGGAGCAAGAAAAAAGTCTCTTCAAAGTCAGTTACATCTCAATATACATTTAGAAGGCACCAAGTTAACCGACTAATGTAACTAATATTCAATATGTTATTTTGGGAGCTGAAGAAGTTGGTTTAAAGGTATAATTGAACTATTTTGGTAATTGTAGCATCGTTTTGATCTTGTTTTCAGCACGGCTTTATTATATGTATATGGACCGATAATAACATTAATAGTTTCATAGCCAAAGCAAGCCACACGCGACGGTTGGTAAGATATTTCATTAAATTTCTTTTGCCTGCAAAGTCTTTTTGTTATCAGGATAGAACAATCATTGTTTGTGTTGTATAGATAAATTCTTCATCTACTGAATAAACAAAGAATGTTTCTCTTATCACAATTAGGAAAAATATTACGAACAATTGAAAGGGAGACGAGTGACTATCCTGACTATCGTGACCTATGGGAGTCAGTAATTATAAAGTTTATGACATTAAATTACCTCTGATGGGCACCTCGTTCATGTATGGTTAAAAATAAGCTCATTTTGGAAATCCCCAGGGGTGAATTAGGGGATAGGTATCAGATTAATCAAATATTATTTCAAATTTCCATGTATTCTAGGATTCTTGTGGCGGCCATCTTCCAAGATGGCCGTCACTATCATAATATCAATAATTTTGCTTGGGTCCATTGAAAATATTAAATATAATCACCTTACGGTTTTGGTCTTTTTGTCCAGCATGTAACACTATAGTCACTAAGGGGGCGGACTAATTACTTCTATAACTTAAGTTTTAGGCTTCAGACTGGAGGAGGGGATGAATGAATGAAAATCAAGCATAAGTGCCCTCTTCCATTATTACCCTTCTTCATTACATTGCAAGGGTGGGTGGAGAGGGAGAGAAAGGATAAGAGATATGGGAGGATGAATAATAATCTGATGAATAATAATCTGATGAATAATAATCTGAAAGCGTAAAAGCGTAACGGTCGTACATACAAACAAGCAGAATAATCTAAAATGTATGATACTAAAATACTGATATAATAATCAGAGTATTAAAAGCTTCAAAGTCATTATTTTGCTATTACGAGCAGTTGGAAAAACAAAGCTCAAGATGTTGAAAATAATGGTATTTATTTCGTTCAACTGCAACTACCGTACATAGTTCGAGAAATATGTACGTAGATAACCAAAATGTCATAATAAATATTCAGATTTTATAATTAAAGCAAATCATTTGATACTCACATTTATCAAATCGTTAAGAACCCGAAATGATAAGAAAATATTCAAATTTGATCTTCATTGATTATATGAATATGATTCTAGGTCTAATTATTTTTTTACTGACACTACTGACAGGGAAAATGAAGAGCACGAGGTCGAGTAGGTTTGGTAACAAAAGTTTCTTTATTTTGCCGAATTTTGTTATCCAATCCGCCCGCTGTTTTCTTGCATAAACAAAGTTTAACTCGAACAATATCGATCTCTGAAAATTCTTGTTCAATAATCTCAAGAATGATCACCATTACACTTATTATTTCACTAATCTTATTCATAAACATAATTCACCGAAGAAATTATTTTCAGTTTTTGGTAATGAGAAATGTTTTGTCATGATGCTAATATGCTTTAAACATCAAAGTTATCTGCATATTGTGATGCAGTGTGTATTTGTATAACCTTTCTTGCATCCATATCGATTTTAGGTTCATAGGAGCGACGGCCTTAATCATTCACAATATCTCACGTTGATTTATTTGTATATGGAATCTAAATAAGCAATCATTTATTTTGATCCCGAAGACATACATTTTTGAGGGGGTCGTTAATTCCTTAATTCGAATCACAATCTAATTTTAAGAATATAAGAGATATATCCTTGATAATCATCTCATCTCTAATACTATGCGAAACTCGCTATATCTGTGTGTGATGTTTGGTGTATGCATGTCTGCAGTGAGCATCACGGCCAAACTAAAAGTCCCAGGGATCTGATATTTTGATTGGATATTGACTTAAACCAGGGATAAAACATAGGCTATTTTAAAAAATAAATTTCCAACACTATCGAGTTTTTAGTGGAGGTCCGATTCACAATACAAGTATTATGCTAAACTGAGCACATATTTTATGTTCAGTAGCAATGACAGAGTGATGAACGCGATCTACGTCATCAAAATATTTGTCTTTTTGAAGAGCAGTTGTATGACAGAGAGTGAGAATGTTTACATAGAGAGAGAAAGAGAAAAAGAGAAAGCTTCTATGTACGAGAGAGAGAGAGAGAGAGAGAGAGAGAGAGAGAGAGAGAGAGAGAGAGAGAGAGAGAGAGGCGGGGGACGTTTATATGTAAGAGAGAAAAATAGATCTCGCTAAAAGTCATAAGCGAGGATAACTTTCTCTGATGGGGAAACATTTTCCCCCCTTTACGTGTCAAAATAGAGGGGGGGGGCTTTTTTAGGGGTCAGGATCGCGCGGGGCGTATTTTCCTTTTAGGTGTCAAAATCGGGGTGGAGCTTTGTTTTTGTCTTTTAGGGTTCAATATCGGGAGGGGGACTTTTTCAGGGGGGTCAAAATTGGTGGAACGTTTCCTTTATAAGGGTAAAAATCGAGGGGTGGAGTTTCTCCCCTTTAAGGGTCAAAATCGATCGGGAATTTTATTTTTCCATTTTTAGGAGTCAAAATTGAGGGGAAATTCTTTTTTTCTCCACTTTTAGGGATCAAAATGGAGCGGGATTTCGTTTTTTCACTTTTAGAGATCAACATCGAAGGTTAATATTTTTTTTCACTTTTAAGGGTCGAAATAGGGGCGTAATTCTTTTTTCCACTTTAGGGGTCAAATTCGAAGAGGATCAAAATGGAGAGGGAATTCTTTTAAAAGGTAAAAAGATTTTCACGTTTAGGGCTCCAGTATTCTTTTTGCTACTTTTAAGGTTCAAAATGGAGGGAAATTCCTTTTTGTCCACTTTTAGGGTCAAAATGGAGGGGGGATTACTTTTTCCCTTTTAGGGGTCAAAATGGAGGGGGAATTCTTTTTTGTCCACTTTTAGGGTCAAAATGGAGGGGGAATTCTTTTTTGTCCACTTTTAGGGTCAAAATGGAGGGGGAATTACCTTTTCCCTTTTAGGGGTTAAAATGGAGGGGGAATTCTTTTTTTTCCACTTTTAGTGGTCAAAATCAAGTAGGAATACATCTTTCCGTTTTTAGGGGTCAAATTCGAAGGGGAATTCTTTTTTCCAACTTTTAGAGGTCAAATTTAGGGGTCAAATTTTAAGGGGTAGCTTTGTTTTTCCTTTTTATGAAATGTCTATAAAATATCATTTGTTTTCCTGTGTTTTTATATTTGAAGTTATTCCCCAACGCCGGGTAACCCTGCTGGTTGCAAACTAATTCATTAAAACTGCTTTGTTTCCAGTATAAATTCACCTGTAATTAACAACTGATTAGGTCACGCGAATTATAATTCGTTGATAGAGCTATAAATTAATTACCACAATGTTTAACCCTTTCATGGGATGTTAATCATCGTGCAAATGAAGAAAGGTGTGTAGCTTGAGTTCAGAATTAAGACATCACCAAATGGCCATCCGTCTGTCTGTCCTCACATAACTCAAGGACGGCTAGAGCTATAGCCACCAAATTGCATGTTGTTACTAATGGTACCCCAAACCATGCTTTTAGCATTTAGTTTTTTGAAAATTCCAAATATTTCCAGTTTTTAGCGAGGTGTTCGATTTACAATGTAAGTATAATGCTAAACCAGGCTCTTACTTCTGTGTCCAAATCTTTATCTTTTTGTTTAACCGTGTAAACTACGGGTGTGTTTTCAGCTAGTTACATTAAATACTAATGTCTTGAAAAATGATTTCACTGAAAAGTAATAGTGTAATATAATAACATATTGTGAAAGAAAGAGAAATCATGTTGCTAATACTAATGTTTACTTTACAGGGTGTTTTAAATTTTGTATTTATTTGTCTGCGATGGTTTTAAGCTCTTACAATGGACGGCAATACTATTCATCTGGTAGCACTGCAACAGCTATTTTTATTATTTGAATGAGCTTAAACGTTAGTATATATAACAGTATCTTTACTATTTAAACTACAATATTAGGTATGATATGTATATGATATTGCAGTTTAAAGAGTAAAGATAGTTTTATATATGAAACAAACCTGATAGTCAGACCATATATGCGCGAGTTGTCTCCCTTGCACTTTCGGACATATATAGGAGGAGTGGGAGGAAACGAAAGGTGGTGTGAGTTTTTCGGTATGTCAGCCTGTCAGTCAGCCAGCAGTCAGTCATATGTGTGTCTGCCAATCAATCAATGACGGCAATCGGTACTAGAGATACTCGCGCATCTAAAAAGAAGTCACATCAACTGACACGAATAGTTAACGGAATTTACTTTACTTTTCCATATAAAAGTGTGTTGTATTGTTTTGCTTGTTGCTTTTAGTGCTTCTAAAACCTGAAATGCTTACCGTATCTGCTGGGCGTATAAGACGACTTTTTAAGCATCATGTATTTTCCCTAATGGATCATATTAGTCTGTTTAGACCCTATGAATGACACTCTGATGGATACAATGCTGCCTTATGCTAGAGAGTCGACTTATCCGGTGAACATTGAACTAAACACCTTAGTTTGGAGGTCGACTTATACGCCGGCATATACAGTAAATTCTATGAATGTCTACTTCAATCAAATATGCTATACATAGTCTGAATCATTTAAAATTTCAATTAAATACTTGAGTCACAAAAACATTGAAATTGTTTACTTATTTATTGAATATTTGAAGTGCAGCTAAAATTCAGTAAAACAGTATTTTATTAGTTCGTTGAGGTGATAAATGGAATCAAGTAGTACCACAAAAATAGTATTTGAAATTGTTTACATATTTATTGAATATTTGAAGTGCAGCTAAAATTCAGTAAAACAGTATTTTATTCGTTCGTTGAGGTGATAAATGGAATCAAGTAGTACCACAAAAATAGTATTTGTTATCGGGGACTACGAACAATGACTTTTCTTATATATTATCACGACAACAACAACAACAACAACAATAAAACACTAGAACAGAGCTGTAATATCCTTATCTGCCCATGCGGATTTAAAAACAAACAACTCTTTAAACGAGGCGAAGTGGGAAAATGCTTTATTTAAAAAAAGAGTTATTGCTGTGTGCTGTGGCTAAAGAAGAAAGATAAAACACAATTGGGACTTTTGTTATCAAGAATGATTCAGGGAAACATCTGGAAAACTTATCTTGATAGTATGTAAAAGGCAGTATGCTAACAGTTTTGACTTTTTAAAATAGTTAAGGTTTTATATGAAGCAATATTGGACTGTTAATTTATTCATCTTTATGGAATTCTTTATTTCACTCATGGAAATAAGGTTTTTCCCTAAGCAACAACTTTTTAGATATATAATATAATCGCCAAAGAATGATGCTTTTTGTAAATATCGGATCAATCATGAGGATTATGGTCTATACACGTATTAAAATATAGTTTCTAGAATTTTGTGTTTGATGCGAGATAGATACCTCTGGAATAACAGAAAAGGTTTTTATTGGACTTGTTAAGAATTTCTTTTGTTGGCTCTTTTACATACTTATTTATTTGAGAGAGGCATTGTCTGTTTCTGCGCATTACGTAACATACCACTGTGGAAACGTAATCTGGGAGACAAGTTCTGATTATTAAGTCCAATTTGGGCTCAAGAGTTGGTAACGGGGGAGAAGTAAAAAAGCAACCCCCAATCGTTTCTGGTGCAGATATTCAAACTGAAAATAAGCGGTTATTTTAAAGAAATTGAATCTCTTTTAATATTGTTTGGCAACATTTTGCGCCTTTACAATTTTCCTCGGGACAAAATATGATTCCTGTCTTTAATTGAGCCAATCTATTTCCCTTTTCAAACGGGTTTGTTGACCCGTTTACATATTTATTAATTTGATGGCTACGCTGTCTGTCCCCCTTCCCAATTATTGGCATTCTGTCAGACTTGTCAAAGTAAAGAGGATTGCTGTTGGTAATGGGTGCAGGGAAGTCCAGAGTTCATGCTTTCCACGATTGAAGAGCACGACGCACAACTGCAGCAATCGACGACGGAGGGAACGAATCCGTTATATAAGCTCCAGTTTGTAACGAAAGAGCAATTCATGTATCAATATAACAATATACGAGGTACTATCCAAAAGTTCGCGGAATTTGACCAGGAATACATTATACGAGGTTCTATCCAAAAGTTCGGGGGATTTTACCATAAAAACAATTTACGTGGTACTTCCCAAAAGAATTTAACCAGGAAAACAACAATTTTATAAAGTAAAAGAATTACACCTATTCTCCACCATATCCCTCGAAGTAGTGCTCTTAGGCGTGTATACAGCGATCTCAGTGTTTTTTCCAAGATTCCATGCAAAAATTCAATACTACATTGGGTTCACGTGCGCTGTTCAGATTACCCGAACTTTTGAGTAGCACCTCGTATCCGTGCGCGTACACACATGCAAACAGAACAACGCATTTCTCCGTGTTTTTTCTTTTGATGTATTTACAAACGCACAATTTCTTTCCAACTCATATAAATCGAAATAGACATACGATATTTAGATTTTCATTCTTTCCAGTTAGATATTACTTACTATAATATGGTCATTGTAGAAAGTGTGGGTTCATGTTACTTTTCACGTCGTAAATTCAAGGTAACGGTAATCATTGGTCTTATGAATGTAAAATATGGTAGTTAAACACAACATACAAAGGCCCCGTAAAGACATACAAATGCTCCAAATAAATAACTATACAACGTATTGATAAGATATTAGTAATAATGAAGTTAAAAACCATTAATGTGTTTTTATCAGAATATTGCGCACCATTAAAACGTTTAGGTACGACGGAAACAGTACATCCGACGTACCAAACTGTCGCCGTAATGTCTTTTTGAGGCGTATTAAGAGATTTTCTGGGTGTTGAAGAAGAACAAATTAATGGGTTTTAACTTCATTATTGTATTAATATCTAATCAATAAGTTGTATAGTTATACATTTTGGAGCGTTAGTATGACTTTTTGGAAGCCTTTGTATGCTGTGTTTAACAACCATATTTTACAGCCGTAAGACCAAGGGTTACCATTATCTCGAATTTACGACGTGGAGAGTAACATGAACCGAAAGTGTGTGTGTAAGAGACCAACAAACATGCATTATTGTTATTTAAATCTCCGGGGATAATCAATTCTTCTGCATCCTTTTTGTCGTTTTTATTTATCGTTGAAGGCCATTCGTCTTGTGCAAATTTATCTGAGAATACGTAACATAAATTCTAACTTTAGTCTGGATCCTTATCTTGGAAAAATAAAGAGGGTGGAAATCTCTAAAACAGAAACAATAATTCACTTGTCACCAGTCACGAACGTAAAAATAAACATATTTAAAGAAAGGAACGAAAATTCGGTTAGAAGTTATTTACTGAAAAATATATCAACTTGCATGTTTATTTTCTCCAGAATTAAAAAATGTAAAACGGTTTTACGACTGAGAATGAGAGTATTACTTCATTTATCGAAGAAAGTGTTCTTCTAAAGGGGCCCAACTATTTTAATTTCACTGGTGAAAATAATGAAACAGAACACGAATTTGTAAGAATTCCTGACTGTATATGTTAGTTTACATGGCACTGAATCAAACAGAGTTCTAAAAGAAAGGTTGAGTAAATAAATGTTATTTTAAACCAACTTGGGTGACCGGCAGGAAATATCATTATGTGATACATCAAGCACAAGTTATGATCTACTGATAGCCATCCCTTAACCTTGATGAGAGTGCACACAGTTTTTACAAAGATACGTAACCTTATAATATTATTTTAGACATTTGGTAAGTACCGTATATGCCGACGTATAAGTCGACTCAAAAACTAAAGTGTTAATTCAAGTTTAGTTCAATATTCTCCGGATAAGTCGACTCTCCAACATAAGGCAGCATTGTGTCCATCAGTGGTTTTCAACGTGGGCGCTAGAGTCTCCTGGGGGTGGGGCTTTGGTTTGTTTCAAGGGGGCGTTGAGGTGACTAAGGACCTTAAGGGGGCGTTTGAGCTTCTAGAGGGGGCGTTTTGGAGATTCTATAAACACCTATGATTCTGATCTACAAATTGCTGTTGTTTAGTAGTATCTGCTTGGAAATCCATTGATATACTTACTATAACGTTTTCCTTAATAAAACCTTTGAACTGTATGTTGACGTTTCTCTTTATAATGACAATCTACCACGTCTCTAAAAATATGTGTTAAGTACTTCTCATATTTAAACTACAGGGGCGGGGGGCGTTGACATGTAGCTAGGTGTCATGGGGGCGTTGGGCTGAAAAAGTTGAGAAACTCTGGTCTTAACAGACTAATATGATCCATTAGGGAAAGTATTTGATGCTTAAAAAGTCGCCATTTAAAATGTTAATTCGACATTTGATTATATCCTTTTAATGAAATATTAAAGCAGCTCATATACCGAAAAATAAAATGTGATGATGAATCTAATATTTTTCTCTTTAATTTTAGTTTAACATATAAACTCTTGTTTTTACAAATATTTTTCTAATGGCTGCTCCTGTATTTCTTATAAACGATAACCAATTTTTTAAAACGGTTATCTGTTACGTCCTTTACATCCGTTATCTTGCTCTTAGCTGCATTTGTAACAGTGAATTCATCATTAATTTGATTTGGGATCATCATTTTCTATAGTTTCTTGTCTTTTCAATTGCGAAAAATATTTTGGTGAATTTTCTGACAGATTCACCCGAAAGCTATGTGATAATTTTAAATGCACAATTTCTAAATACATCTTTTAAATCTAGATTTGGACATTTTTCTTTCAAAATTCCATTAGCATACATACAGATACATACAAAACTTAAATTATGCGTTTTGTTGGATATCAAAACAAACACAGCAAACCAAATTGTTTCTTAGAAATCACTATTAAGAATTGACTGAATATTACAGAAATAATTCAGAATTGAAAAAATAATTTGCATTAATCAATTTTTCCGTTGAAAAGATTTACATTTTCAAAAGCACTTATGCGTCTTATAATTTGATTACCATAACGTTTTCGACGTATGTGTGCTATAGTTTAATTACCATAAATAATTTGACGGTCTATTCTTTTGTAAATTTAACATATATTTTAGAATATATTTTAGTAAAGTGTAAACTAATGCAGCTCTTGCTGTTAAATGAATCAACTTTTTTTTTAAAGATAAAGTTTCCGATAAAGAAACCAAAATTAAACAAAACATGCTGTGTATGAAATCTGCAGTAGAGAAGCATCTTTGTTTTGATTGGGAAATAATTTTTAATAAATTAGTGCGGGGGCTTGTGTAATCCCGTGGGAACTTTTTGGCACCATACATCGTTTGAAAGCTTATGTGCAGTAGATTAAGAAATATGATGTCAATTTTTCTAGGGCATTTTCAAGGTAAAATTCAAGATGGCGTCCATTATGGCCGCTGAATCAATACATTTGGAAAATTTGCAGTGAGTTAAAAAGACAAAATTGGTTTCTTCAGATAAATAACTCTTTTTATATCACAAAATGTATTATAGGAATAACTCGCAATTTCCTAGACAAATGTTATGCATATATAGTATAATTAATGTATCAGAAAGGGAGTTTCCATAACTCAGACACCCATCCTCAACATACCTAGTATGAATATAGTAAACCTAATATATAATAACAAGAAATGGCTGGCTTTTGAGTAATGCTGCTAAGACCATCCTTCGCTTTCATTGCTCTGTTACATGTACAATGGTATGATCAACACCAATGCTGCAGAAAGGAACATCAGATGTGTTAACATATAAGTTTCCTTGATTGAACTCATGCCAGATTTAAGGATCACTTTCTCTCAAGCTGTGCATTTGGGCAAAGTAACTCGGGACCATTTGAGCATATTTTAGTCTGTCCCTTGCAAAGAGAGCACAGAGCTTTTCAAGAGCGGAAAGGTGCAAATTCCATAGACCTTCTCTGGTAGCTCGATAAAGAGCAGAAGGGTAAGTACTGAATCCATGTAACTTCGCATTGCCTTGATGATTGTTAATGGAGTTTGAAGATCAAATTCTTCCAACATCTTCATGAAATCCTTCTCATGTAATGCATGCAGGATAATGTGCAAAATTTCGTCATCTCCTTTCCTGATGATATAATGCCAATAGATTCTTGAGAAATGCTGCCAACTATTGGAGCAATCGTGTCCAGCAACTCGGGTGCATTCTGAAAAACTGCCTACATATAAAAGGTACATATTGTATAGAACTAGGAGAGTAGTTGTGTGTGCAGTTATAGCTCTGTTTAGGTGCTTTCCCTCCAGGATGTGTCGTGTAGTTTGAGGCCCATATACGTCAGCTGCAATCCAGGCATCATCAATACTACTGTTCTCCACTGATGTTCCAATTGCTATAAGTGCACAGAGCACTGTATGGAATCCGCCAATCCGAAATATGTACCTGACTTTTTCATAAAGTGCCATATCTAAAGTAATGACCGTTTTTCTTTCTGGTCCAACAATGGCAATATTGATCTTCCTGGCATTCTTAAAGACAGAAATTAATGTTCGCCACTCATGAGCAGGAGCTTGATATAGTTTGAGCTGATATTTTGCACAACTTTTTACAAGCATATGACATTAATTCAAAATGTCCGTCAGGTCACATGAACTCAGTCCCGGAACAAAAGAATAGTGGAATATGATTGGCCGATTATATATGATAAATTATATGTAAAAAGTAGTTTCTGTGAAAAAAGGCCTTTCAGGTACCATTTTTCGTGGAATTGCCCTGTTGTAATAACTTTTATTTCAAGTATGTTGCTTTGTGTATCGGTTACGCTGGAAGCGACTGCATAAATTGCAATAATTACATGACATTTATTTGACTTAGATTTAAAAATTTGTGACAAATTTGATTTAATTTATCTTTTATGACCTAAAGTGGACTTCTTGATGTCAAAAACATATGAATAGATGTTTGAATGCTCATTTTAACTTTAAAATAAACATTATAATGTACAATCCTCTATTTCGTTGCCATCGTGGACGCCATCTTGAATCCCGTGCTTAAAATGCTTAGAAATAATTGACATCATATATTTCTTTTAGAATCTACACATCCTAAGCTATAAAATGATGTATGATATCAAGACTTGACATGAAGTTCTCACGAAACAGCAAAAACCTACATATGAGCCCGTACTAAATCCCCCGAGCAGCTTACAAAGCTGAAATAAATTCACATCATTTACATCTTCATTACTATCACTCGAGGCATCAATTATGAAAATCTCTTGACATCCTATTCATTTCTAATTACCACACATAAATAGCCATACAGTAACCTTTTTCTCTCTCTACGCACACACACACGCACACACACAAACACACACACATCGGTTATCATATTTTACAAATGGCAATATTTATAACAAAACAAAGTAGTATACAATGTGGCATGGTGACAGGGTTTGAATTTCTAAGGGAAATGACCTCATTCGCAAAAACAATATGAAGACTATCAAATGCCCAAGAAACAACAAATAAAAGAATTGTGCCAAGCTGATTATATGAACGCTCTCACTTTTCACGATGGGAATTTAAATTCTCACAGGGAAACTCATGGTGGGCTGTTTTGCTTTAACTCGTCTGAATGAAAAATATATTATTTTTGTGTATATTTTAGTTCAGAACTTTTTCAAGTGAAACTATTTCGTCACAGTCGGACACATCTAGGCTAAATCTGTGAGATCCGCTGGATTGCAAGAAATATTATTGGTATTAATTTGATATAATCTATGTATTGCAACAAGAGGCAGCAAATACGCTTGAATATAATGTCTTGGCTCATTTAATTATTTATCATTAACTAACGAAGTCCATATGTAAGAGAATGGCCTTATGAAAACAATCATTACAAAAAACAAAAAACGATGAAATAATTAATTTCATGGTTTTTTTCATAGTTGAGTAGAACCTATTCGAGTACTCCAAGTGCCAGCCAAGAAAAGTAGTTATCCTTTTTGTTACGTTGGACGATTTAAATTATGAATTTTTACTTTATCTGGAGATAAATCTATATAACCAAAGACACAAGCTAATTTGCTCAGAAAAAAAGAAATTAGCCATGGAGTAAGTGAGATTGACCGAAAATGTGGCTTAAATTACGTTTTAAAAATACTCTTGGTCAGATCAAGAGCCATGAAACAATTTCTACTTAAATTAAGGACTTGAAAGTGGCACAGCCGTTTCCTCTTGAACCTATAGAGTCTGAATGGCAAGAGACCCCGTTGTTTCATGCAGAATAATCTCTCTTTATTTAAGCTACACGTTTTGTTTTAGACTGTTGTTTCTGGGAACGTTTGCATGCTGTGTCTTCAGTGTCTTCAATCGAAGTATTGCTGAGACTGAATACATAGTTGAAAGTGGTACAGCCGTTTATATAATTATCATATTCTGTGGGATATAAAATTATCAATTCTTTGACTTTCGTGTATATATATATATATATATAATCTTGGTGAAGTAATATCCTTTAAAGCTCTCATTACTCATTCTATAAACTTCTTAATAGTAAACTATCGTACGTCATAAAAACAGCCAATCTTAATAAAAACACAGATATGGTACTGATATCGGTATGGTATGTATTCAATAATTCGTACGTGCTAATACTTGTTCATGTTTCTATGGTTTATAGAGAATTGTAATTCAATTCAGCATGCAATGATAAACTAAGATAACACTTAACACAATATTTAACATTGCAGAATGGCTCAGTATAGGATTTCAAAAAATACAGTTAATCCAAGAATTCAGTTTACATGGCAAAATTGGTAAATTGAAAATACCTTTCAGGGAAACGTCTGACTGTTTAGCATTTGGGGGTGGTGGGTGGGGGCAGTACCCATGTGGCAAAAGCAATGTGCCCGAGAACAGGATACCATTGTAGAACAAGTCTTTCAGATGATAGCTCTATCTCTGTAGATACCAGCTAGCATTTTGAGCAAAATTATGATAAAACCTCTCAGTTTTGACCAATTCACTACAATGCTTGAAAAAAACCAGGTGTGAACGTAATAAATATTATTATATCATTCTTATAAAATGATATCAATAAAATAAGTGTTTGAAATCTCCGCGTGTATGTACGTACGTACGTACGTACGTATGTATGTATTTACGTATATATGTATGTATCTATATATGTATTATGTATGTACGTATGTACGTACGTATGTATGTATGTACGTACGTGTGTTTGTATGTACGTATGTATGTATATATGTACGGCCAAATCGCGTTGGATACACCGGTTCTCCTAATATCACTATCAAGTTAGGCAACATCGAGCCTGGTCATTACCCAGATGGGTGACCGTCTGGGAATACCAGGTGCTCTATGCAACAATGAATGAAACCCCCGCGTCGGCCCAGCCTCGGAGTTTTCTGTCGCTAGAACGTTTGCGAGATTTCTGTTGTTGAAGACTGAGTTCACACAATACTGGATAAATATATGAACGTAAAACAGGACTTTTGTATTTTGTTTCTGTTCTGATTTAGAAAAAATGAGCAAACAAAATCTGCCCGGCTGTTGTGTTAGCGCGATGGTTAGCGAACCAACTCGCTAGTGTACTAAGTTCAATCCTCACTGAATGTCTCACGACTACGGCATTGTGCCCGGTTAAGTAACCAGTATTTCATTTCCTAACAGTCATTCCCGTCTGGGAATACCAGGTGCTCTATGCAACAATACGATTGTTCTTCGGCCGTCTTAGCCTATGCCCTGTCGCCGATTAACGGAACATCTTGCCAAGGTAGGGCCGAACTGTGCACCCGGTCCCTTTTCTCAAGCACGCGCTGCTCCATGGAGGACAGTGTACTCTCCTAACAGCCGCCTTACTCGTATCGAGTGGCAGCGATCATTGATGTATGTATGTATCGGGATAACTCGACAACTGACCATTGTACAAAGTTGATATTCGTCAGATATGTTTTATCAGCACACCGGTCATTGCAGTGTCAGGTTTGGAGTCCAGCAGTTCTCGAGAAATCTAATAAAAATAAATATATCTATCTAAAATTACAGATCTAAATATAATATGTCACCAGCGTTCACGATTTAAAATGTTTCGTCAGTATGGATGTAGAGAGAGAGAGAGAGAGAGAGAGAGAGAGAGAGAGAGAGAGAGAGAGAGAGAGAGAGAGAGAGAGAAACAGGGTTTTTTTTCTGTCGAATCTTTGTTTAGAACGAGATTAAATTAAATACTTAGTAGTTTCGTACGACGGCAGAAAATTATTTTACATGATAATTATGGCAGGCTGCTTCACACACCATACAGTCCGACCCTTTCCAAACATGTGCCTTTTGAACGGCATTCCCTAGTTTAATAAATCAACAATCTTAATTCTATTCTATTAAGCGAACTAAATTCTGGGATTAAGGTTAATGAAATTGACATTGTCTATCAGACATAACACTCGCCAATTCTGAGAAATTAAATCACGAAGGGAAGATAACTGTGTGCTTGGTGGATTAAAATGAAAGTAAAATAGTCCACAGCAAAGTCGGTTGATAAGGAAATCCAAATTGATTGAGAACGTATATGTGCGCATACAAAGAATAAATGCAGATCCCATAGAGACACACACAGCACTTATCAATACTAATGATAGTCTTCACGAAAAGGACCATCCCTACAGCACAAAATAAACTGGAACTTAGGTGAGAAAGAAGTAAAAGGTTGATATTACATGAGATTTGAATGAATCTTCAAACATTTTTCTTGTTTGCATGTGTTATACTTCTCTTTAATGAATCAAATTGTTCCTCGGAGCAGGGCCGCCGCTACCTGTTAGGCCAAACTAGACAGCCGCCTAGGGTGCAGTCCTCGGAGGGGTGCA
>VCCN01003143.1:6398112-6408983 GCA_006491835.1 Architeuthis dux
AAGTTACTAAGCACTCATTTGAACTGATTTTTTAGGTGACGGATATCAGCTGTAAGCAAATGTATTTTTCACTATATTTCAAGTAAATTTAAGAAAATTTAAGTAATTATTTAATAGACTGATTTTTAAAAATGTTCTGTCATCAGACACAATCATGGTGTAATCGAAGTAATTTTAGATGACAAAATTTGACAGGACAAAATATTGAATTCAAAACAGTCTAAAACCTGCTTTAACTAACCAAATGTAATTATTATTTTTACGATTAATTAATGCTATTTTCTTGCAATTAAAACAAAAATTAAAACTTCAAAGAAGATATAATAATTTCGATAGGTTTAAAAACTTTTTAAATAAAAAGTCTGAGATCATTGCTAAAATGTGTTATGTTTTGGGTACCTATCTAGTGGAGATGAGCAACATATATATTATACCATTTTATTCGAACGTATATTGGTGTTATGTATGGAAAATATTAAAGGTGTAACTGGTCCACACATGTAGATATGAACAAACATATAGTGTGACATCTTTTCTGCTTTATAAAGTAACAGACACTGGCTTTTGTATATATAGATAGATGTATTAATGGATCATATTTTTCACTTGATAAACGTACAAAACTGATCCCCCAATTTATGTTCAGTGACTCATGCTAATATGTGTTAATACTGAAGGGATCAATTTTTACTAATTAAAAATAGAAAATCGATCACCCAATTATTATGCAAAGATTATGAAACAATTTAAAACATGCTTGACGCACACGAAAGTAATTTTTCTTTGATTTATGAATAAAATTATGCTATTTCTTGCAATTAGAGCAAAAAGTAAAACTCAAGATTTTGATATTATTGCAATACAGTTTGAAGTCTTTTATAACAAAAATGGTCCGTGATCATCTTTAGTTAAATTCTTCAAATAACAAAAAGAATGTATATGCGAATAGAAAAAAAAAGACTTAAAGATAACCCTAAATTGTAGTAAGTCAGATCTTCACCGAGTACCCGACACTTGGGACCGTGTGCCAGACTAAGCTAAGGTTAATGAATATATGAAAGTGACTAATGATTTTCAACCGAAAAAAGTCTCGCTGTACTAATTCCCAATACTCTTCGAATTAGCATCTTTGAATGTTGGGATCTAGAAATTAGCTGTTGTCCCTTTTTATAAACATTCAATAAATAAGATG
Source organism: Architeuthis dux (assembly GCA_006491835.1). Classification (NCBI taxonomy): domain Eukaryota; kingdom Metazoa; phylum Mollusca; class Cephalopoda; order Oegopsida; family Architeuthidae; genus Architeuthis; species Architeuthis dux. The sequence continues at coordinate 6,399,305 of VCCN01003143.1, forward strand.
ACCCCTATTTTCTTGTTATGCATGAAAAATAATGGAAATGTTGGATGTGCATTCATCAGTTCTTCGTTATATCAAGAAAGGAGTATTTATGCATATTATGTTACAGTAAGATTGTGAAACTGGTGATTTCGTGAAATCCATAGTTTCACAATCAGTGTAGTAATGCTTAACAAGCTTGTGGTGCTGACCATTACTACTGTAATGAGTTCGATCCTCCATGGGTTCCCCACTACTGTGACCTTGTGCCAAACTAAGCTGGATATACACTGCAAATACTGAATCAGAATGTACTTAATATTTATTAAGTTTAGCTCAGTTTGACACAAGGTCACAGTAGTTGGACACCTAGTGAGGATTGAACTCATTATGGTAGTAATGGTCAGCGTCAAGTGCTTGTTAACCATTACTACACTGATTATGAAACTAAGGATTTCATGAAATTATATATATGCACATCACGTACATCCAGTTTTAAGAAACTATTCGGACTAAAAGTGCATGATCAATAAAAGCAAGTACTTTAAACGGTTACCATACATGACTATAGTAACCGTTTAAAAACTTCAGTAATTTGATCACACTGATTGATATTTGTTTTTATATAATTTAGCATAGAGGTCACATAGCAACTCCATAAACCTAGCTTAAAGTTTCGAAAAATTAAAAAGTTTTTTAAAAATTCGTATAATTTAATATAATTTTTAATTTTTAAAAAAAATCCGTATAATTTCATATAATTTAAAAACAAATTTAATATCCATATAAACTTCATTTTTCTCATAACCTCTGGTTTTATGACTCAATGTTCAAATTTTGTCGTCCATTTCGCGAAATATCTGGTGAGTCACTATTACGATTGTGAATTGTATCCAATAGAGCAACTTAAGAGTATAAGGACTTTAAGTAATTAGTATATAAAGAAAATCTCATGGAACATTAGTTACTCTGTGAGGCACTCCTTCCGTTGCAGGAAACGAGTGGACTACTTGAAGGTTAATTAAATAAAAACAATCCTATCTAACACCTGTGTCGCTCTTCTGGCCACTGCCTAGAGATGCACTAATTCATAACTTACTGTTCTCATATGAAATATATCCAGGTGCGTTTCCGCAATCATAGACGTAGCGCTGTGTACTTTACACCAGGCATACCGAGGCAGCTGGAATTGCGGCTATAGCTCAAGTGGTGTATAAATGGACTGAACCATTGTGAACCAAATCTGAGGTCATAGCTTTCAAAGTTCTTTTTTGTTCCTGGTGCTAATCGCCACAAACTAACTACGAATGGGAATCAAATCGTGCTCAATTATGGACTCAATCTCGTCTAAGTAAATAAGCGTTATCTTCTTTTTCAAGAATTTTTATAGATTTTGAAGCAAATTCTTGAACCTCAGATTACATGTTCTGACTAAACGTTGAAATTGCCTGGAATTTATCACCATCATGTCACGTAGAAGGAAATTCTGTCTCGGACAATGCCTGTATTATTTGCAGTACTCACTCTGTATTATGTATGCAAACCATCAAACCACGGAAGCCTTTAAGACCCGACGAACGCCGATTGAGGAGGAAAAACATCAACGGATAATCCGCCAAACCCAACCACGGCTTCGACCAACACTCAGCTGCTTGAGATATGAGCGCAGGTTCAACACCAGGTTCAGACTGCTGTGTCATGGCGGAAAGTACAACACGAGAAACTAATGGATCCACAGAACGCAAGATAAAAAGCCGACGACAACGACAACGACAACGACAACAACATAGTAATGGGCCTATCACTTAGTTTAGTACTTAGCCCATAAGAACCCACTGTGACACCGGTGTCACATACAATTTAATTGATCTACACAGTCTCTTATATAATATTATATTTTATCCTTGATTTTAACTCATGAAGTATACTAAGGGACATCTACTGAACATATTGGTTCAATCACGTGACTGTGTGTCAATTTGCCTATCCAGAATCCTACATAATGTTCCCTTAAGTAGAAATGGGCGTGGGTTCTTATGGGCTTTAGAGTTTGTATAACTCGTTCAATGTCATACAGTAGGCACCGAATTAGTTGAAAATATATGTTTTGGTATCACAAGAGTTGACACGTATCAAAGTGACCGCCGAGAGGAACGCCATTTGCTTGGGTTTTCCTTCTGTATTGTGTCTAGCAGAATTATAAATAGAATCTTCCAATCGTCAGCCTGTAAAGTGCAGGTTGTTAGTGTTGATATGGGCAAGAAAAAAAGAGAAGCAAATAATGTGTAGATAATATTTTGTCATGCATATAAAATTCCTTATCAGGTAACGGACAGATTGAGCTAATAGTTCTTGGGGAGACTGGTTGCATTCTAACCATTGCTGTTGTGCATATGTGTTTTTGTGTACGTAGGCTTATTCTCGAATAACCTGTTTAATAAGTAATACGTAAACACTCGAGTTGATAATAAATGTATTTGTTCTACCAACGTCTATTAACACAAAATGCAAACCAGGCCCGTCGCCAAGATGTGTGTATGTGTTTGTGCGTGGGGGTTGGCCAATTCTGGAAAATCGGTGAATGTGATGTGAATTAATTTTAGTGTGCTAATTTTTACAACATAAACCGTTTTTACGACACATATCCAGCGCTTGAAACTGCTTCACTTTCTTTCATCATATTATTGGCAATCTTTTGTTTTGGCCGTGCGAAAAAGCGCTAAAATTAGCACAGGCGTGCTTAAACATTCTGACCATTTTTTGGCGTGTTTTTGACCATTTTTAGTATCATTTGGGCCATTTTGGGCGTTTTGGGGCTATTTAAAATAACAATTTAGCCCATTTTTAGCAACACTGGGCACTTCTACTCGCCCCCACCGCTACTCGCTGTACCCTGACGACGGGCCTGATGCAAACCTGGTAAAGAACCCGATTGCTGTGATAATGAAACCCACTGTGAATGGTAACATTAAGAATTGAAAGTGAAATATGACAAGTGTTGGAAATTGAAGAAATGAGACTATCCAAGCGAGAGAAAAAGTTATTGAGAGAGAAATATAGATGGAGAGTGAAAGGAGATAATGAAGAGAAATTGGGAATAATACTTTGAGAAAGAAAGAGAGTCAACGAGAGAGAGAAAGAGAAAGAGAAAGTGAAAGAGAAAGACAGAAAGAAAACGAGACAAATAGAGAAAAGGAGAGAAAGAAAGAGAGAGAGAAAGAAAGAAAAACAGAGAATGTTTTAATGAGGAGAAAGAGTGCGAAAGAAATTACCAGTACAAACGCAGGAGTTATATAGAGATTAATAGTGACTTACAAGTACACCAATATATACAAAAGTTATAGCGCAAGTAAAAGCTGTGGACCAAAAGTAATGTGTTTTTAGATGCGCTACGCTTCTCTAGCAGCGATAGTTGTCACTGACAAATTTACATATCGACATATCGAACGTAACTTTTTAATGGCGCAATGAAAGAATATTTGTTTGTTCTTTTTTTAAAAATCAGTTCTCGAAATCAAACTGTCACATAAGGTTGCTTTCGTTTTTTAAGAAGACATTTTTAAACATATCTCATATCGCGGTGTTTGTTTTTAACATATCTCATATCGCGGTGTTTAGTTTTTCTATACATATCTCATACCGCAATGTTTGTTTTTTTAACATATCTATTATCGCAGTGTTTATTTTTTAACATATCTCATATCGCGGTGTTTATTTTTAAAAAACATATCTCATATCGCGGTGTTTTATTTTTTCATATCTCATATCGCAGTGTGTATTTTTTAAAACATCTAACTGAACCCGTGTTTAAATAGCGCATCTGTGGTCTGACTTCCAGCCTTGTTTTCTTATAGGAAACCAAAAGTAAAAGTGGGATGCAGTGTTGATTTTGATAAACTTACCAAAGGCCACAGCAGACCAGACTTAAATATAAAATAAAAGAGCACTATAAAACTACGTCTTGGTTATGAATTTGAGGACGACTCATCGTTCTTCAAATAAAAAGCAGAGAAAGAATAATAAAGATAAACGGGCAACCGAGAAAACCTTGAAGCGAGTATGGCTGTAATAGATAACTAGACTGCTTAAGGGTTGTACATTTTACTTATCAAGCCACAACACTTAGGTAACCAGCTTCCTACACAAGATTGCCTTTTAGTAGAGTTATAATGAAGTAAGACTATAACTACTCAGTACTTACGCTTTTGATGGGATAGATAGGAGAGAAAAGTCAAGATCAGTTGATTTGGGTTGATTTCTTGCACGTGGGCTTGTAAAATCCGTAAGTTAAGTTGACGACAGGCTGAAGAGGTTGAAGGCTGAGAGGCTTTGAATTAACTAGCGATGAGATTTTCTTGATTCTAATCAACATACGCTGACTTTGCAATTCTAGAGGAGAGTAATAACATTCTTACGGCCAATCTTATACTTTTAAAATCTAAGAAAATTTGATTGAATTTACCGTTAGAGTTTAGTAGTTGGACGAAAGCGCACAGCCATAAAGTTTCAGATTTAATTCTTCGAGATTGCTTCTGCTTAAAGGCATACAAGGTTTTTGAGAAAGAAATTTTAAATTCAAGAAAAGTCTCTACTCAGGGCCGGTGCAAGGATTTCATGAGCCCTAGCTGAGACTTAAAATGTGCGTGAGAGTTTCATGCACCCTAGGCGAGACTTAAAATGTGCGCACCCGGTTGTATTCGAACAACTATTATTTTCAGTTTTGAGTGAGCCCCTCTGAATGTTGCGCCCTAGGCGACCGCCCACGTTCGCCTAATGGACGGACCGGCCCTGTCCCTACTCTAATGACCAGTTTTATTAAATTTGCAATAAGGATTTATAATATATCAACGATAATTTAATAAGTCAGTCTACGTGATTCGGGTTAGACTTTAAATATACTAAAAATATCTATTATACTTCTCACACATTGCAGTTTATTGTTTTGTATATCATGAGAATTAATACCTAAGCTTAGAGACATGTCTGTCAAAGACTGCTCAAAACCACAAATTATGCTCAAGAGGAAAGAGATATGAAAATACATCCAAGTATAATTAAAAGCTAAGGCTATTGGCAAGTAAGTACACCAAATGTTATATCGTTAGTGCTGGAATAATAAGCAGAGTAAGGTTAGCGAAATTGTAAATTGTAAAGGTATAATTAAAACCAAACTGAGATGAATCGTAATAAACGGAAGTAAAATTGCATAAACTCAAATAAAAATGACCGTTAAACCCACACACAGACAGAAATACAAAAAGCTATATCTAGATTAATGTAAACAGATATACAGAAATATAGTCTGATAAGCAGAAACATGACAACAACTAAATATAGGGGTACGCAGATATGCAGAAAAAAACCCAGCAGTAAAAGTGGTGAAATGAAGGCATAAATGTGGAAAGACGGGAAAACCAGTGAATATTCAGGACTAAACGGAGAAGAAGGAAACGAGAGAAGGACGAATGAAGCAGAGCAAAAATTGACATTCAGCTTCTTGTTTCATTGTTCCTGAACGTAGGAAAGGCGAATGGGATGGTAACATAAGGACAGACAATAGTGTTATTATTGGATTCACCACATTGAATGCCATGAAATGCAAACGAGTCTCTCACCGACTCTGCTGCCCTTCGTTAAAACGAAATCATTCGGTGTATTTCTGATCTAGGACATCAAGTCTAGACAACATTTTATTCATTTTAATTCAAAGCCAATTGTAGTGCGCACATACACAGGCAATTGGTTAACGTGCTGTGAATTGTTTCGCATTAAAATTTCTTTCTACGAGAATCGTTGCTTTAATAACAAATCTAGCACAAGACCTTCAAGGTTTATATAACATTCAGTACAGAACGTTTTTTGTCAAACTATTCTGGAGTTGACGTTATTTCCCCCTGGTAACAACAATGACAATGACAATGACAACAAGAAGGACATCCACCAAATTAGAACCCTTCACGGCTACTCAGGAGGCTGAAATTTGGCATGCAACCTTATTTCAAATAAGGTTGCATTCCAAATTTCAGCCTCTTCAGCACCCCCCACTAGAAGATTTACATATAAAGAAAAATTGGGGACACCCTTCCCAACAGGCGACCTTATTTATTTTCAGTTTATATCTAGAATTGCCTCGATTTTCATGCCATGTATCTATATACTATTTAAGTCCCCTTCCATGGCAAAATTTAAAGATCTTTTTTCAGTTAAAGGAAAACTGTTTTTTACAAAAGTTGTATTTTCAAAACATATAAGCTAAGTCATTTAAGCTTCAGTCAGTGTGGAGTTTGACCCTGAAGTAGCCAGTCTTGTCCCGATAGTTATTTTGCCAAATGAGCATCCCAACTACATAAGCAGATGCCATTTAATATTCTTTAATTCGTGTTCTGGTTCAAAGTATAATCTTGATAAGTAATAAGTTCCCATAAGAACTAAAAGAAAAAGGTTGATATATTATATCCTACACACTTAGCAAGTTTGATAAATATTTATCCAACATAAAAAGTATTGGACTGCTGGTCAATAGATCTGAGGTTGCTTCTGATATATCTGGAAAGTATGAGGAAGAATGTTTACTCAATACCATGGTAAACTGCTTCTTGCGAGCAAGCTGGACCAGCGTCAAATTGCATTGGAATTAGCCCTTACCTTTCAGATCTGAACTGCATAATCGTTCAGCTCACTAATGAAAGAAAATAAACCATTGCATATCGTTCTGATCGGTCTGGGGATACCAAAAGGGTGCCTTCATGCAATGCGACGGAAAGTTGTAAAAGAAACCCTCGTTGTAAGGCAGCAGATGTGGCAGAGTGTGTCGAAAACGGCCAAAGAACAGAAGTACGGTATCTTCCTTGTTATTATGACAGAGCAGCCAGAAGAAAGCTACTTCTTCAAAAACCGGTTCTCGTAAGTTCATCGAAGTTAAGCAACGTCAAGCCTTGTCGGTACCTAGATGGGTGCCGTAAGCAGAACGAAGCTTCGACAGGCCTGGCAAGCCGGAAGTGGGTCTTACTAACAATTGCTCATGTGTATCTAACCTGCGACTCCCTCAATGAGGGCATAAGCGGAGAACGATGATACATAGATACATATACAAGCAAATATCTTTTCGCTTCATTCAAACCACTTCTGGTGACGCTGTTGCACGAAGAAATGCATAAAGTCTTATCTTAATGATAATAAATATGTTTGAGATGTAACACACGTTTCTCAATCTTTCATTTCCACATTGTCAAATTACTTCTACCGTTCTGTCGGATTATCTTACACCACGCCATAAACATACATACATATGTAATACATTATCGGCAAACACACACACCGTCAATGAAAGTGGCTGTCAAGAATAAAAGAATTGACGATGTGCTAAGCAGTCGTAAGTAGCCTAGTAGTTGATATCTACCAGTTGGTATTGTGTACTGTTGACATTTTAATGTTGTGTTAAGTGGACTCGTTGAATTCCTTAATAACAAAAAGAGAAAATCCACATAAGAGAAATAAAGGCGAAAACTAACAGAAATTAGCGACGTTTATAAGAATTTGAATCCAGAAACAAAATCTAAATTTGAAGAGAGGACAACCCATTACAAACCTGTTGACCTTTTTGTGAATTCCCAATGTAGAATATCAAAATAAAAGTGTTTTGAATGTATGTGAATTTAAATCTAACAATTGGAGGTTCATTCAAGTACAGTTTTATTCAGTCGCTTTTCAGTTAGTCTACCATGCGTTGCAAAACATGACTTTTGTTATATTTGCTTTTAACAGATTATGGATTCTAGAAAGAATTATGAAAGTCAAGTTATTTAAAAGATTTTCCCTTTTACGAGTATTAAACATTAATCTTAGCTCCACCCTTTTGTGAATGGTCTTCTCGTACGAACCTTGAATGACAAAACGGTTTGACAACTGCTCTATTTTGCCCTTAGACTGCACATTGAAATCCCATAACTATTTTCAGATTTGCAACTGTTATCCCTTTTTTATGTACGCCAGCCCGCTAATTGTCGACAAAAGTCGACAGTCTGTCAGCATGATAGTCTATTAGAAACTGTCAACATATGGAGCTAGAGGGATGAAAATTTAAACATTACTCCTTATTATGTCTAGAAAAAATGTTTTTGTTTTTTTACCCCCCCCTCCCCCCAAAAAAAAGGTTTAAATTGGGGGAGTTCAGTTTACGATGCGAGTTTATGCTAAATTGATCCCTTAGTTTGTGTCCGGCAGTGTTTGCACTTTTTTTTTGAAAATTTAGACTTTTTTTTAGTAATCACAGCCCAACAAAATGCGAGTAACTTATTCATTGATCATCTCTTTCTCCAATTTTTTAAGTGATCACCCCCAACACGGCATGCTGCCAAAAGACGTTGGTCACTTGACAGTTTCTATTGTTTACATGTACGCCAGTCCGCTAGTCCGCCAGTCTATTTTGTTTGACCGTATGAAGTTGACATCTGAAAATCGATATTTAAGGGCGATTCTTTTTTCGATATTTCGATAATTTTATTCTAAATTGTTTTTCTCCATATTCGATATTTAAAGTACACTTTTTTCCTTTCCACTTTTTTGGTTGGCTCCATGCTGCTTGTTGCTTGCATGTCCGGTTGATTAGTTTTAGTTTTGAAATTCAAAGTTTCCAATTAGTATTTATCAAAACAGAGGCATCTGATCTCCTGCGGCATTTCACATTCACTCAATGACTAAAGGTAAAACATCTCTTATCCTAAATCTTGAAAACTGAGAAGCTCCGAAAACCGAACATCTTTTCAATAGATGTCATCTGCACACCGAAGCTCGCGTTTGGCACCAAACATGACTCGACGCGACCTACACTCAACTAAGGTGCTTTACAGAGCCTTGTAGAGCATAACGAAAGTTATTATTTCGGGACGGACTTGGCTCAACCCACAGTGTCAGTGCTCCTACTGGTCAGACGTGCCTCTGCTGTTCACGGATATCTTTTTTTTTTACTTTGAAAATGTTAAAAATAGCTGCAGATTCCACTATGGGTAAAAGTGAGAAACAGAAAAGAAAAAAAAAAAGAATCTGTCATTATCGATACGGTACTTGTACTACCATTCCGAAATCTGAATAATTCCGAATTCCGAAAAGTGTTTGGTCCCAAGGGTTTTGGATTTGAGTCAAGGTTTTTCAGGATTACTTAAGCACATTTTTAGCAGTAAAAATAACTTGGACTAGTTGAATAATCAGTTTTTGTCTGTTTTTGAACTACAGTGTCTCTACGTCTATTTTTCAAAGTTCATCAGGCTATATTGTTCCACCATTAAAAGATCACAAATTAGTAAAATAAATGATTTAACAATATTATTTCGTTGAAATGACGAAAATTATGCGATAATCGAATGAAATACGAGTAAAATACATTTAAACCGTAATGTTATTTGATGTAGTAAACTTTAGTCACCAAAAAAGGTCTTCTTTCGAAAAGAACAGATAAATCTTTGATTTTCTGGTCTAAGACAAACCTATGCTTGAACAAATGAAATTATACAAATGAGTCTTTTCTTTCGTGTCTTTGCAGTTGTCTTCCCTGAAAATAATTATTTATTTTTATTTATTAAATAAAAATACCTCTATGAGCATCTTAATATACAAAATACATTAAAAATACATATTCAACATTCAAATCAAATGATGGGTAATATTTATATCCGACATAATATAATAATTATAAAGACATTTATTA
>VCCN01003143.1:6470025-6491101 GCA_006491835.1 Architeuthis dux
AAAAGCGCTAAATTTTTTTGAATTGCCAAAAATGGCCAAATATTGTCAAAAATTGCCAAAAATTGTCAAAAATTGCCAAAAAACACCAGAAACGCGCTAATTTAGCGCTTTTTGCAATGTCATAAACAAGAAAAGCGCTAAATCTAGCGCGAAACGCGCTAAATTGGCAACACTGGTGGGAATTTCTATTATGTTTACATTGAAAGTGTCTATTTGTTTTCGTGATTTTGAATTTTCACTATTTAATTGATTACTGCCCAACAAAAGGCGAGAGAAGTAATTTATTCATTGATCACGTTCTTTTCCGATTTTTTTTATTGATCACCCCCAACACGGCATGCTGCCAAAAGACGTTGGTCAAGTGACGGTTTCTATTGAGTGACTAACCAGACCTGTTATTTTTAAAAGAATTTCCATTCGTTGGTGAATAAAAAAAAAAGCAGCAAAATAATTCAAGTTGTTATGATTTTTAAATTCAAATTCACGCCTGACACACTACTGTACATCGAATACTAGAAACCGAAATCCGATGACTACCGGTTCTATGCTCTACCGCTGAGACGTATGAGAGTGTGTTGTATGTAAACATTTTGTAGTTGACATGCACAACGCACGTGGTACTGATTTGGATTACATAACATCTTCTCTCCCTTCAAACAAGGAAGAATTACAGAAAACCTCCGCTATAACGAACCTCGATAGAACGAATTTCGGCTTTAAGGAACTCGTGGATCCATCCAAACTGACTTCGGATTTACCGAAAGAAGTTCGATAATTGTGGCGAACACGTGGACCATAACGAACTTTCTTCTTCTTTTACTAAACGAAGTTCCTTAAATACGGCGAACAGAACAAGAAGTTTCGGCTTTAACGACCGCACCCTCCCCCCAAATTAGTTCGTTATAGCGAGGGTTTACTGTATTTAGGTTTTGTTCGACATTTTCAGTCAATCACAATAATGATAATTGGTTTAGATCGGAAATTTGAGGTACAATATTTGTTGGGTTAACAAGAGTTCATAATTTTCGGGGTGTGGGACAAGTTGATGGTTACCCTGGAAAGGTATAGTGATATAAGAAGATAAAAAAGAAAAAGATTCCTTTTAAATTTTGTTCCCGAAAAATGGTTCATTTTATATTATGAACTGGCATTTAATTTTAGACAAGGAATATAAAGTTATTTATAATTGACGTGTTTATTTTATCATAAAATTAAAATAAAGTTCGGAATCATTCCTGAAATTTATGATTGGTTCCTAAAGTTTATCTTCAATTTTTAATTGATCTCTTTTTAAAACCGTTATTTGCAATAATAATTTCGTATTTTATGTTCAGAAGTTAATATGTGATTAGCAGCTTAATAAGTAATATGTAATTAATAATGTAATTAATAAGTAATAAGTTAATATGCAATGTAGTGTATATGTAAGTTATAAATTATAAGCATAAGTTATAGTTTTATAGGTAATAAGTTATGTTATAAGTTATAAGTTTATATGTAATGTAATGTAATAAGTAATAAGTTAATATGTGATTTAATAAGAAAGCTGTGTATTGTTCTATCGAGAAATTTAGAATGGTGAGGTTTGCTTTAGAGCAGCGATTTTCAACCAGTGTGCCGTGAAGCATCCATAAGTGTGCCGCGGGAGTTTTACAAATATGCACAAAACTTTCAAGATCTTTTGAAAACCATGATCAAAAATATACTTTTGGCAAAGAATTAATGAATTATTAGTTTGTTCAACTTATGAACACATTATTATCATTCATTTTCTTTTAAATGATCAAATCTATCCTTAAATACTGATGGTGTGCCGTGTTCATTTTAGTGCCTGGCTCACTGTGCCGTGAGATGAAAAGTCACGGCTTTAGAGGCTCAGGACCGTACCAATGGGGAAGATGTATTGGGGGGGGGGTGTACAAGGGGTAACCACACCAAATGCAGCTGGGGGTTGGGGGATGCTGTAAGCCCTCTCCTACCAATGTGGCTCGGAGGCGGAGTCCCGGAAAATTTCGAATTTCCTAGCATCTTAGGACACAAATTCCTTGCATTTTAACAGTGTGAGTTGATAAAATGGTTTATTCTTACTGTCATGTTTTGTTTTATTCCTGCCCCCCCCTTATTTTTTCAGCAAATAGTTTTTTTACGGGCCCGAGGCTCAAATCTCGATCTTTCGACGGCACTATCACAGCGGTCCTCATGAATCATCACAGCATTTGTGTTGTACACACACGCACCCGCAAGAGGTTATTTTTCAAGTGCAGCTGTCTAAATTGATATTATTCTGTAACCGTAGTAGCGGAAAAGGACTTAGAATAGTTTATAACAAAAGATAAAATAAAAATTTTATTATCGTGAAATAAACTGAAAGATTCCATAAGTAGCAAAAATCAAGCTGTAAGCACTGAAGTAGAATAGCCTAAAACTTCGAACAAAATTAAGTAAAAAGAAAATGTACATACAAACTCGAAAAGTACTTTAACTGTCATTGTACTATTAATACCAGTAATTGTTTTTGCAAGCCTGCAACGACAATCAAACTGTTATATGCTTTTGTTAAAACTATGTGTTTTTTTTTACTCACAAATAAAGTATTAACATAGGGTTTTTTTCTCGTCTGCTTTTTTTATCCTAATTGCGTGCAACCAACGCGACGAAAGAAACTAAAAAAAATAAATAGAAAGTTGAAAACAAATGTGTTTTTAATGCAACTGTTATTTTTCCTGTTTTTTCCCTTTCTATATTTTTTTTTTTACATCGTTACGCTTTAGCAAGTAGTCTATCCTTAGGTTTTATTTCCGGCTACTTTGATTCATTGCAATCTCGAGAAAACTTTCAAACCAGTCTCGTTGTTGTAGCAGTGGGAGAAAGACAACTTTAGTGTTGTTAGCTCTCCTCAATACCACGAGTCAGTGTTGCCAATTTAGCGCGTCTCGCGCTAGACTCAGCGCGTTTCTTGTTTTGGCAGTGCAAAAAGCGCTAAATTAGCGCGTTAGCGCCTAAAACATTTTGGTCATTTCCTGGCTATTTTTGACCATTTTTAGCGTCTTTTTGGTGGATTCTGGCCATTTTGGACTATTAACAAAAAAATTAGCGGTTTTTTGCAGTCAAACTAGCGCGAAAATATTTTTTGAGTGGGCAACACTGCCACGGGTCATTGTTGTGGGCTTAGTTGCAGTTTTACTTACTCTTACCAGAAAATCAACGTTTCAGAGATTCATCGTCGTAAGTTCGAGTCTAGTATCTTTATTATACGCATCAACGATAGTCGAGATTAATCAGCAACAATTTATGATAAATAATATACGGGAATACCTTGAATAGTGCGGGTTTTGATGTAGTACGGTTAAAGCATTGCTGTACAAATTATTGTAACTAAGTATAACCTGAAAAAAGAAACATTAAATTATAATAAAACATTGAACGTGCGGTTTTGAACAGTACCAAAAATTTTGGAACAAATTAACCGCACTAATCCAGGTATATCTGTATAAGCAACGGATGCTAAATTAGATTATTACACACACACACACACACACACACACACACACACACACACACACACAGAGTCTATCTATCTATCTATCTATCTATCTATCTATCTAAATGAGTTTCTTTTTAAGGTAATGAATTGCAGAATTATACGAGTGCCAAAAATGTGTAATAAATTATGTGACGACTGATTCCTAGGGGAGGAGGTCCAGGGGTCCGGACCCCCCCCCTGCTTGGTAACGGCACACTTAAAGGATTTCTTTTAAATATCTAAATAAAAAAATCTTCTAAATAATAAAACCCAAATAATCCCATAAATAATAAACCCAAATAATCCCATAAACTAACCGTAAAAACAAAAATGTATTATAAACATTATCTAATTAGACAGACGGAGATGGAAAAAGAGATTTTGGACCCCCCGCCCCTTTGCTCAAAAACCTGGATCCCCCCAAGGATTCTATATATAAAAATTCTAAAATCAGCGTAAAATAAAACTTATTTGTATGTATTGTAGCAATATAGTAAAAAAAAAAATATTATTACTGGAAAACCCCGATTAACGCGGTTCTTCGAAACCGCATTAATCGAACTGTGAGAAATAATGTAATTAATCTCCCAATTTTAAAAAAAGATTATAAATGATTTTTAAAACAATATTTTAATAAATACAAGAATGCCCAATTCGATTTTGGGGATACAACATTATTAGCGCGTTAATTGAAAACACGCAAATCTGAACCGCGTTAATCGGGGTGGGGGGTTTCTTGTATACTTAATACTTCTACTAAATAATTGTAAGGATAAGGGATGCGGGTTCTTATCGGGAGCTTATTCTTTATTTACGATCCTGTTTACTTAATGGTCCTAGGAGTGTTAAAACGAAGTTGCAATAAACCGTAACAATAACAAAAATAAGCTGACAGAAAAGCTAGACAAAAATTGATAATAATGACAATGTTTCATCTAAGAAATCCGAAGAACTTAAGACTTTTACAAATTATAAGTTTTGCTGAAACATTTTAGCCCGTACTGTTTACATGATGAAATATGCGCACGAAGATCTAAATGGATGAGATTAACTTGCGAGGAACAATGGTATTAAGAAGGATGATCCAAAGTTTGGAGGAAGAATGAACGATAGAATAAGAAAAGAAAAATGAAGAAATCCGTTCGCTTTTCATGCCGTCTGTGTAGTGCTGTCGAAAGGCTGTGCAGTGGGTCCACCGTCCAGTCCTTGTCACTTTCGCTAATATATTCCTCTCTCAGGGACACAGAACGGAAAATGCAGCCACCACTTGCCTTGTGCACACGACGAGGAGAGGAAGGATGAAGAAAAGGAGAAGCGAGAAAGGGAAACAGAATAATGAGAAGAGAAAGTTAACGTCGTCGTTTGGTGGGGGAGTTGTTCCTTGCCACACTGATACTGAGCGGGAGGCAGGAAGAAGAGAGGAGCGAGAGAGGCAGACTTTCCTCTGTCCCTGACGCATACCCACTCAAACATCAGTCAGTCGGAGAGCAGGGGAAGGAAGCGAAGGGCGTACGCGCTGTGGCCCTTCGCGAAAACTCAACACCACTGAAAATACTACGACTACTACGACTACTGCAATCACACACACGCACACGCACAACATTATACCAAAACGCAAACGACTGTCAGCGAATAAACAACCTCGATAACCCTTGGAAAAAAAGATACCGGCTCCACGATGTAAAGCACTGAAATATAACAGTGGGAAGATAATGGATATATTATTTGTTGTGGGTATCTGAACCTACAACTCATGTCACAGGTTTAACAATGAAAAAATATTAAAAAGATGGAATGTTTACTTTACAATGTGACGATATGAACTGGATTTTTTTTTTCAGTTTCAAGGATGAAATATTTAATTGTTGTTGTCAAGGATAATTACTCTGGGAATTGATTAATTATTTACCGTTGATAACGAGGAAAACGGATACAAGAGGCTTCCTACAAAAATCGCATGCATATTGAAGACAATCATTTAGCAGACGTGAAAATCCCATTCAATATTAATGTGTCAAAGGAGCCGGAAAGGCTAATATCATGTTAATTTAATTAAATATTTGCTTTTGAAAAAATACATCGAAGAATAAATTAAAATTTGTCGAAGACGATGGCTAGAAATAATTTGGAAAAAAGTTAATTAGCGAGAGAAAAAAAAGTTAGCGATCGTTAAAAACTGAGATCACAATGTAGAAGAAGAAGAAGAAAAAAAAAGAAAACGTGAAAAAAAAATCTCGGCTAAATATTTTAGATTCCATTTCGAGAAAAAGCAAAAATAAATAAACAGAAAGACAAGAATACATCAACGTAGAAATATCATATTTTTTGTTTCTTAAAAAATCTTACCTGGACCAAACCGTTCATTCATTTATTGGGTCATTCATTCATTTATTTCTTACACACCCAATTTTGCATGTAAAAATTACAACTGATTTGCCAATAACAACACAAGTGAACTACACGCATACACACAGATACACTTGTACATTTATTCGTAAGGAGGATATAGCCAAACATACACATGCGTGTGCGCGCACACACATGCACATATCTCTCTCTATATATATACACATGTAGATTGAGCGTAATTTTTTTTTCTGAAAATCTTTTTTAGAAATAAACGGACAGAGACGTTAATCCGCAAAGTACACGGACAAAATGGAGAAAGAATTCCACGTGTGAATTTATCGATATTTAAAAAAAGAAAGCAACCGAGACAAAGCACGATACTCGAAGTAAACCACCTGAACAAGGTAGTTTTTAAAAAAGGGGGAAAGGCGCTCATTCAGGTTGATATTGTATATATATCAGCGACCATTCAACTTTTTATCCAGTTTCCTTATCAAATGCTTGATACTGTAAAGTAGGGTGTGTTTTTGTTTGTTTTAGTATAGGTAGGACTCAACATTGTCACTTGCAATCAGCTGAACATGTCGAAGCAGAGAACACCGTAGTAAAATCTTCTTCCTTGTCTCGTTGTATTTACTGTTGTTCTGCCAATCTCCAATTATTAATGAATGGGCGGAAAAAGTACATGCTTATTTATAGACACTTCCTCCAGCCACAACCCTCCGTTTACAACTAAATCGGCAAGCCACGACCACAAACACCAACAACACAATACCAAACAACAACAAAGGCTAAGGGGTGGTCCTAGTCTCCTACACACGCACCTTGAGGCCTTCTACTCTTGGCCAATCTCTGACGCCCAAACAAACCTCTACAATTGACACTAACCCCGGCGTTATGTCGGCGCAGAGAAGCGTGAAATAGAGAAAGGTAACATAAAGCATAATGTATATATAAGCTGCACTTCAGTTTGGTCTGAGATTTCCGGACCCGGTGTTTGACTTTTGGCAGGGAAGACCTGGCAGGCTGTAGACTTGGCGGAAACAAATACTTTCCCTTCAATAGCCAGGTTGGCCATTTTTTCCTTGGATGCTTCCTTGTGTTTCCTCAACTTCAAAGGCTCAGATTATGCCGCGACTGCCAAATTTTCTCCGTAGCCAATTCCAGAGGAATTATCTTTTTTTCTACGGATCGGACCCAGTATTATTTGTCTCAGCTGAGGTAGGTCCTTCTTCTCCTTGACTGTTTTTCTATTGCCTTTCTTTTTTTTAATACTAACCAGCAATTTATAATTTGGTTCATACCAAACCCTAAAGAATTTTTTCGTTGAATTTTACCAGGATCAACATCTCTTCTTCCTCTGTTTATTGGTATTTACTGAACAAGCTTAATTTGTTACAAACAGGGCCGCCTGAAGAATATATGAGCACCCCCCAACCAGGGGCAAAGCAATGTACGGGGGGCCCTAACCCCCGAAACCCTATCGCTCCAAACACATTAAATAAGGTTTTCCAACTGGGAAATTTGCGGCATTTCATTGCAAAATGTTTAGATTTAGAGAAAGTTCTCTGTCTGCTATTTAATAATATGAGCCTTAATTGTTATTTTTCAAATTAAATTTTGCGGCCCTAAAATCGCAGGGCCCCCGAGCAATTGCCCAATATGCCCATGAGATAAGACGGCACTGGTCACAAAGCCACAAGTGTGGGGCATCTGGTGTGGATCGAACTCACTTCGGAGTAGTAATGGTCTACTAGACAAGCTCACTAATGATTACCCAACACAAGGGCGATGCACCCTTTTCTCTGTTTATAGTAAAAGGTTTTATCGATCTACACACCGATTCAGTTTTGATCGGTGATGGGCACCGAACAAACTACACCAATAACCATCATTGATTTAATAATGAATACTTGATTCAAATAAATTTTGTTTTTTGCAAGTTTATAACAGAATGTTTTAAATATATTTTTGTTGCTGCTGTTGTTGTTGTCGTTGTTGTCCTCCTTCTTTTACATTGGAATAATTCCTATATCATTCGATGTATATCCAATTTGGGGAATATTCTTGCGAATTTATTGGTCGTAAATTGTGTTATGCATGGTCCTAATATCAAGATCCTTTACAACATTTCGTTAAATATTCAAAAGAAGAACACCTATATTGTGACAGAAATGGAAAAGGCATAACAACCTCTTTTCTTTGATAAGGAATTATGTTTCCAAATTCTTGTCAATCAGTAAAGAAGTATTTCCCTAGAAAGCTTGTTTTGTATTTCTGTGTAACTCACACATTAAGCTTTGGGAGCCTATTCAATGGATGATACCTTAGCAAGTGTCCCTTGCCGACACTAGAAGCCTGCGTAGTGGAAAGGAACAGGTTTCGAAAGCGAACATGGCAAGCAAGTCCCACTAAATATATTGATGCTACATCATCTTCCTATCAGCTAGCATGTTCATATATTTGTGAAATCTACGAACCCCAAAGAGATATGATTATCTGTACGAGGGTTGATCAATAAGTCCGTAGCCTGACACGTAGTTTATTAGCTGAATGTGGATCTGAGATTTTCACTGTATAATGTTCGATCTAACTGATTAATATTAACCCCCGAAAGTGCATTGACAAAGAAGAAGATTATGTTGAAATAAATATTTGTTATGTGAAATGAATGCTTTTTTCATCATTATGCAGTGGACTTATTGATGTAAGTATGCATATATGAGAATGGATCAATAAGTCCGTAGCCTGACAAGGTTATTAGCTGAATTTTGATCTGAAATCTTCATTGTATAATGTTCAATCTATGTGATTAACATCCGTCACAGAATCAACTGCACAGACAAGGGAGGAGATTATGTTAAAAAATAAATATTTGTTGTGACAAATAAATGCTTTTCCCGCTATTAGGCTGCGGACTTATTGATGTACCTACGTAGGAACCCCGGAATTATTACAGGAAACCTTATATAAAAGAAAGCAATAACGCCAAACCGCTCACCTGAGCAGGATTTTGAAGTAGCAACTACTTATAATAGCAACTAATTGGGTTTAAAAAGAAAATGAAAGCTTTTGAAATTCATAAAAATATAGTGACATTTAAAAGTAGATTAAAAAGAAAAGTCAATTTCAAGACGCTGAACCTAGAATCATGTGCAATTAAAGAAATTACAGACGAAAGAATTGAAATCTAAATTGCACTCCAAATTCCTAGTAAATGTTCCGTCTTCCAGGTTTATCCAATGAGAATAAAGCATTTATTGATTTTCTAAAATGAAAACAGGAGCATTGATTTTTAACGATGAACAAAAAAAAAAAAAAGAGATAATAAAACTCTTAACCGAGCTCAACGGGAAACTCGAAAAAGCCATTGGAGAAATTTAGAACTGTTTAAATGTTCGCTTGCTATGGTAAACAGACTACTTAAAAGTTAAAAAAAGACGCGCACTCATCTCGTAAATACTATCGATTAATTCCAAACAATGATCCATGACGAGTTATTTAATTTTTGCATCGTCCTGCAAAGATTTCTTGCATTGATACTAATAACACTGTGCAATGTTTTCTTTTTTAAATCCTGGATAATAAGTGTTATTTTCTGATTGAATATGTCTAAAAATTACGAAAAATGTCAATTGTTCCCTTCAAACTTTGCTTTTGCGACCAGGACAGTGCCAAATTGAAATCTACTTATTTTCAAATGGACAACGGACGAATTTGCACATTTCTAATCACATAAAATAAGAAAAAAAATTACATATGAATATCGCTATCCTGGCCGCAAAAGCAAAGCGATTTTCCATACTTTTTACACACAAGCAATCAGAAAATAACACTCACTGCCAGGAAGCAAAATCGCTTTGCACGGTGTAATCTGTGGGTCTTGCAGATTTTGCAACGATTCAAACCTGTTGATTAATCGAGTCACAAGAAGAATCGACTGAATTGTAGGAAGTGGGTTTAACAGCAATCTGGGTACCCGCTTCTTGGAAATTCGGAATCCTACCTCGATTCGAAACCCAACTTATGAATCACTCTCAGGCATACACTTTCCGGTAATGTGAAGAACGCATTACGGAATACAAATATATCCAATACTGTCAATAGTATCTTTATTCTACAGGTTGCGTAGCGACTTCTTTAGATTAGATTCGAACTTCATGGTGCCTTTTTCTTCTTCTTCAAGCCTTTTTTGGCACACTAGTAGCCCTGAAGTGAGAATCCCCCAAAAGCAAGAAATCAATAGAACATTGGTTATTCATCTAGTCTTGCAGACCTTTACTACTTTATTGAGTTCGAATCTCACTGGCAATCCCTTACACGCGTGGCCTTGTGCCATCACACACTTAATTAAACTTATAGAATTATTTTTTCTTTTAAAATTATCTGAAGATGTTTTCATTGTTTTAAATAGAGCTTTGGTGAAATATGGCACCATTATTGTCCATTTAATGGTTTTATCAATGGCAGTAGAGATGAAAGAACTAATGTAGATTGAGAACTAGAGGTCTAGGCGCACGCAGTAAACAAGATTCTCGATTTGAAGCCTGGGTGCATAAACCCAAATGCATTACTATCCTAGTCGTACAAACCCTAACAATACTTGAATTGTTTAATGCAACCGGTCTGATGAGGCAAAAAAGACAGAGTTTGCAATTTTGTTTTCGTACGAGCAGAAACACCCAATTGCAATAAATTCGCGGGAAAAGAAAGAAAGAAATAGAGAGAAAGAAGGCAAGAGAGAGAGAGAGAGGGGAAGAGAGAGAAAGAGAGAAAGGGGGACAGAAAGAAAGATAGATAGATAGAGAAATAGAGAGATAGAGAAATAGATAGATAGAGAAAGAGAGAGAGAGAGAGAGAGAGAGAGAGGGGGGATGGGGGTAGGGGTTGAGAAGCAAATGTGGGAAAATTATGAGAGTAGGTGTCACCATCTGCCAGTGGAAGGGGATTATGATTTAGACAAACGATGATGACCATAAATAATTAAATAAATAAATAAAGAACCACAAGAAGAAAGTTTTATTCTCATATGATTATTGGATGAGCACACGCTTTCTTTCTTTGTTTCCGTCTTTCTTTAAATCCATATTAAACAGGATTAATCTAATGAATATGGCAAACAAACCAACGGAATAATCGCTCTTTACAACGGCCTTCTATTCAGTCCCATTGAATAAATTATGATACAAAAATTTCAAGCTCAATGTTTTTGAAAAGTTCGGCGATTGCTTCCTTTTTTAAAAAAAAACTGGCGGTTATTGGTGGATATACATATAATGTCAATGAACTCAAATCGACACCGCCGACATATTCATTCTTTTTCAGTTTTAATGAATGTTCATTACTTTGTTGTTTAAAACACTGTTTTTTGTTGTATCCTCATATCTTGACAGAACACTTGCTGGTAAAGTTATGCGAATATATAATAAAATTGAAGGGTAGAGGTCTTTAGGCTCCATTCCCGACGACAGGGCAGCGAGGCTGGTTTCATGTGAGCCCATATTTTTAATCAAAAGCAAAGTTCCATTCTAACATTCACTTTATTTGTAAAATCCTAGATATCAATCGTATATAACTGTTTGAATATTTCACTTGGTTGCTCTGAGAATATTTTTAGGTATAAAGTTGTAAGCAGGAATAAAAGGTTCCATGATATATGTTGTCAGGCCAGGACTGATTTCATAAGCTCTTCATTAAAATGATACGCTTCAAACATCAATTGAAAACAAATTATGACAAGTCAAAATGGAGGATCAATATGCAGTGAAATTACAGCTAAATTTAGCTAAAAAGTTGCGTATGTTTTCTTTTCAAGTTTTGGAATGTAATTTAGATGACATTGATAAACGCACAAAAAAGAAAATAAACGCATATTTTATTTCAGAACCATGCAAGCGAGCTACCATTAGTTATGTTACGGGTTATATACAAACTGTTCGATATATTTATACATATTATCGGACAGTTTTGCTTCAGATACTTCAGATGTCGATATAATCAATATACTTGAAGATTTATGGTTGCTAGCTACACTAGTTTCTCTCGTAAACCTAATTTAGTATAAGAATTTATTGGATTGAGTCTATCCAAAGCACAATCTATTAACTTGCATTCAAAATCCAAAGATGAGAATTTTTTGTAGAAAATGCGAATTCAGTTGCAGTTGTTGTACCGATAATTGGAAAGTTCTTTTACGAGAAGCAGCGTTTGAAATCTGTACGTACCATGGCAATGTCCGTTCCAAAGGTGCATGTTTGGAAGTGGTCGGACTTTATGGTGTGTGGAGCAGCCAGCCATAATTGTCATGTATAATAATTTCCCGTTCGTCGTACGAAACTACGAACTAGTATTTCGGTTACTTCTCTTCAGTGTTGTCAATTTAGATATTTTATAACTGAATTTAGATAATTCTAAAGAGCGGAAGTCAAAGGAGATCATTTATAAAAACTATGAAGAAAGATCTTTACCATTAATTTTCTCGAGAACCGCCGATCCAAAAAAACCCTTCAAATTCGACACTGTGCTGCCTTGTATACTGACTAATATATCTGGCGAATGTCAACTTCGTACAATTCACAGTTGTCGAGTAATCGCGGTGCACGCACACAGGCATAGATTTCTTCAATTGTAGTTAGATTATGATAATTATAATGATATATATTAGTGAGAGCCTATATTTGCCCGGTGTGAGCGACTGCTAAACGAGCGGCCTAAATCGTAAATGTGAATAAAGAAACGAACTTCGTGCGGGGATCGAACCCGCGTCGACCTTGGAAGCCACCTATACGCGGTGCTGTTCTACCGACTGAACTAACGAAGATCAGATGGTAGACAGGAGTCTTTTATCCTACACTTTGTTGGCTTCTCCATTCACACGTTCTGACTTTAGGCACGAATATAAACTGTACTGTATCTGTTAATACACATATCCAAACTCGCCACATCATTCAAAGAACAAGAAACACTGTAAACGACACAGAAATAAACCGTAGTAAGTTCGATATTGGCTGGGTGCCCTGCTATTGTGGCCGACTAAGCCAAGCTCTTAATTATCTGCAGTAATAATCTGTATGCATTACTGATATTAATTATGTGTTTACTATTATTGCATTCCTTTTATATCGTTAATTGTGTAACAAATCAGTGTAATATTTTTAGATGTGCTAAGCTTCTCTAGCAACGATTGCTGTCACAGACTGACTATCTGACAAGTCGACATATCGACATATCGAACGTAACTTTTTAATGACGTAATAAAATAATATTTGTTTGTTCTTTTTAAAAAAAAATCAATTCTCGAAATCAAACTGTGACGTAAGGTTGCGTTCGTTTTTTAAGAAGAAGCTTCGTCATTTTTTTAACATATCTCATGTCGCGGTGTTTTTTAAAACATATCTCATATCGCGGTTTTTATTTTTTTAAACATATTTCATATCGCGTTGTTTATTTTTTAGCATTTAACTGAACTCGTGTTTAAATAACGCATCTATAGTCTGACTTTCAGGCTTTAAAAAAAACAATACTCTAGTGAATTAGTGTCACGCACATTATTAACTTATGCTTAGACTTTTAATTTAGACACAACAGTTTTCACGATTCTATACCTATCTTCAGCTGCAGATACATTCATCCAATTAACAACTGGGACATACTTTTTGATTGTGTTTTAGGTATTTATTAATGTTGGCGTAGTCTGGCACAAGGTCACAGGTATAGGGCACTAATGAGTATCGGATTCACTGTAGTAGTAATGATCTGCTAGACTAACTTACTAACTAACTACTGCTCACGGTGACACGATATGATTAATCTCTTAAGCTTAGCTTAGTCTTGTGGTAGGACACTCAGTAAGAATCGAACTCATCACACTAGCGAATTGATCTGCATGATTAGTTTACTAACTATTGTGCTTTAAGGTATTGTGATTTTATTTCAATTTTCCTTTCACTTTCGTTGTACGACTTATTAATGTACTAATTAATGTAATGTTCCCAGGACACTCGCTCGTGTGGCTGAGGATTGAGGTCAGGGATTTTTCTTCTAGAGGCAGTTGCACGAGTCAAGTCGATGAGATGCCCGTGGTACAATTGCCTATTAAATCCTCGTAATTTATTTGTAGGGCGAATATCGCCGGCACCAATCCATGTTTGAAAATATAAAAAAAGTATGTCAAAGTTATTACTGATATTCGAGAAAACGGTCCAAGGAAAAGAAGAACTTAGAAGGAAAAGACCTGACAGCTCATCACCGAGTAAATATGACAGCCATAATTGACCCATAAATAACATGTGCTACCAAAATGTCCAAATGCCTCCCATATCGCTGCTCCGATGAAGTAAGTCTATAATCCAGCGTCTTGGATCCCCAACAAGAGGTCGGGAGACAGAGCAGCTAGCCCCTTCTCTAAAATGGGACCACCAGGCGAGCGACACTTACTGAGTCAGTGACTTTCCCATAATCTTTGTCTACTTCTGTCATCGTTCCGCCGGCTTCTGTTAATTGTCGCATCATTGGTATTAGAGACGCAACTCGCTCACCAGTAATGGACGATAATTTGTTCAGTCAGAAAGAAAACCTACTACAAAGAAGCGCGGCAAAATAAAAACATGACCGAGCAACGGTTTCATCTTTACAGATGACTTCTATAGCGCTACAATTAGAGATGGCTACTTTTTGTGTCTTTGTTGCTGCTGTTGCGAGCCAAATGAAGTAATGTGAATCCTACTTTGGTACTGATGACTGACATTCGTTCCACTATAGCTTCATTTACTGATGATTATTGTGACATGACTTAACTTTGAGAACGCTGAGAGGTAATTGTTTTTAAAAAAAACAAAAAGAAGCAATCATGACTGGCGCCCGATGTCATAAAACTAACATCTTGATGCTAACCGACGTGTAAATAATGTGTTTTTGGAGACGGCTAGCAAATTTTCCTTTTGTTTGAATCTTCATACCAGAGTGAGCATCACGGTGGTCAAAGCGTCAGCATTCGTTTTAGTATTTTATACGACTTCAACAGTACGGTGGTCTATTATTGGTTTATTATTATTATATTAGTGTCCCCAATACTCCAGTACCAGTACCCTCCTAAGTATTCTAGCTGTTTTAACAATGCTGTCGTTTGGATGGTCTTGATTCTTCCCCAGACTTCCAGTTCTACCAGCCTTTTTGCTCGGATCTTTGGGAGGGTTCCAAACATTCCAACAATAATGGGAACAGCTGTCACCTTCATGTTCCGCAATTCTTTCAGTTCTCTTTCGAGGTCTAATTATTATTATTATAATTGTTGTTGTGTGTCGTTGTTTTAGTTATATACTAAGCCTAGTTTAACCTAGTACAAGGCAACAAGTGTGCGGTACCTCGTGAGAATTGAACTCACTACTTAGTACTAGTGGTCGGTAGGAAGAGCTTGCTAACCACTACTCCACACCGAAGCGCGTATTCTTATTGTTTTAATCGGCTCATAAGACGGAAAAAATGGCATAGACATCACCGACGTTTTAATGATTAAAGAAGGATAATAGATTTGCTTGGGTACCAAACAATAAATCAGCCCAATCTTATTTTTCATTTCTGATTATTCTCCAGAGAGAGAGAGTCAACTTTTTGTTTACTCAGCCAAAAGTCCTCAAATATTCAAGCATTGAGCACATTGCGATATTTGGTACTTTGAAGATTATGTAGGGTTCATGTTCCTAGCATGATTCGGATAAAGAAAAAAACGTTTCTTAATTTTTGCCTTTTCACAAGTATCTAATGTCACAGACAAATGAATCAATTTAATTCCGTTTCAGCTTATCGTCTGAATGGAATTTGTTGTTAATGTTTATTATGTTAACATGTCAGGTCGTCCCATGATAAACCATGTGGTTTTAAAAAAATTCTTTTTTATATCAGTTTTACTATCTTTAATTTAAATATCTCATGCAAATACTTATACCATTTTACCACGGATCATTTAATAAGTATACAACTGAACTTATTTCGGAACACAAAGCACGAGAGATTTATTCAAGTTTAAATATCTGATCACACACTTGACGATAAAGCTGTTAAATCTCTCATGGCTGTTAAAAGAACAACCGCCTTTCTTCGTCACACGAACGAACGTCCCCATACGTGTTTGGCATACAAATGGAAAATCACAGCTAATTTATTCCGGAAGAACTGTAATATCTCCGGCAAATTTCTTTGGTATCGGAAACAAAACAAAGCTAACTCAAAGCTTTGATGTAAAAAGACAATTTAAAAAAAATAAATGATATTCAATTATAACTCGTATTATTACATAATTAGAAGAAAAATTAGAAATTCATAAACAATGTTTTTGATCTTACAGAGCATAAGGAAAAAAAAGTTCGATTCAGAAATAAAAAGAAGGAGCAAAAATATTTCATAAAGATAGACACACTAAAAAAAATGCTCTGGCACAATAGTTAATATACTTATTTATAAGTATTATAATACTGAGTTTAAATGCAATTAAAGGCAAACATTGGAATACTAAATTGTTAGATACGAACTCTGTGTAATCATTTAATCCAATATTTTTCAAAGGAACTTGACCAAACCTAGTTACTACATATTATTATACATACCATAACGAATCTACAACTGGATTTACTAAACTTAGCTGAGCCTAGCGAAATGTGTGGGCGTCTAGTAAGGCTCAAACTCATTACAGTAGTGATGATCTGCGAGACTAGATTGCTAACCATTGTTCCACGGTGGAGCGCTCAAACTACAACAGCCTTTGTATTTACCGCTGGCGGCCATTTTTTGTTTGTATGTATGTGATTGAGCAGTCAGAGATAAAGGACAAAATCACAAGCTATTACCATTTTAAAAATGATAATCCTTCAATTTCCGGTCTATACATTGCCCATTTTGGCAATTTTTGTTGTTAGCGATGAAATTATAGTTAAAAAATACATTCAGACAGACAATGTCCCAAATAAGTTCGAGTGTACCCTAAGACAATCAAATGTGCACCAGTTCAATTGATTCGAAGGACGCAAGGTCGAAGGCAGACATTTCTGGAAGTGACTTCAACATACCAAATGTTTTCAATTATGATCTTTAATTGTTTACTTCCGTTTTATTACGTATCCTCCAATCGAAACAAAGGCTCGCCGAGATTTTACCTAATTTGCTCCCTGTCGATTTAATGTCAATTCTTATTAATGTTTTGCTCCGAGGAATTTGAAAACTAAAAGGTAAAGAACACAAGAACAAAGAGTAAATACAACAATAGGAGAATAATAAAAAAAGAATGAAGACGACTTTATAATTATTAATGACTCCGAGCTGCGTTAACCTCTGAGATTCTTAGCATTTCGTCTCAGGAATGCATATTACGTAATTATGAGAAGATGAATATGTACATGTTAGTCTATTATCATGACGTTAACAATCACAGCATAAATTCTCTATTTTTTCCGTTTTAAAATAACAGCATCGATGGTGCATTTTTATAACTGAAAAAAAAGTTGCTTATAATATCATCACTTATTCAATCTAAGATTATAAAAAGGTTTCTTTTTCTTTAAAAATGTTTCTGAGCGCATACATTCTAATAGAATTAATAATGGCAATAGTAATCTGTGTTTTTATTAACGATAATAACTTCTTGAATAAACAAACAATAGCGTCTTTCCTTTTATAGAGGCAAAATCGAAAACACAGACAATAAACTCACTGATTTTAGAGGAAAACTCTAACCATTCGCAAAAGCTATGTATTTTTTGTGATTGGAATCAACTGTTCTTTTAGAAAAATGCTTTTATTTATCGTAAACATAATTAAGGATTCCGGAATGGTTGCCGACCCACAAAAGCCAAGTCAAGCATGTAATACAAGTATATCCTTCTCTTCCTTTTTTGTAGCAGCGTTCCCCCTTTTACGCGGTGGACAAGAGTCGCTCGCATGACTTTTCATTTTACTTATCTAAGATCTCACCCATCGACTGCCTGCCCCCCCAACGTCAACGGCTCAGAGTCTTGTGGCTAGTCAGAAGGTCAGAAAGAAGTTCTAAGTTGACTGAATACATGTAATTCGAAATAGGATTGGAACTATACACAACCGCCCATTAAATGCCGCTTTTCCTCATACAAGAAATCCACAATTTGGAGCCAGTTTGAAAATAATGAGAGCATCTGATTCAACAATAATGTCTTTCATAATTATTTAACTTATTAGTATACCCGTGCCGCCAAATATGACGGCATATATGAAATATATGGATATACACATTGCATTTTTATATACGTGGATTATAGAGATTTGCATTGCAGTGAGCTTGGAGAATAGCGTTCTGTTGATCACAAAGGAATTTAAAACATTTTTGTTTTTATTATTTTTTATATATTTTTTATTCTTTAAATTCAGCATTTTTACTACGTCATCCGAAAATAAAATTCTATTTTACTACGTCAGTTGCGTCCCTTATCGTGACAGAGTACAAACACACATTATTGCTAATTATTATGTGTGGATTTTTTTTACATCCATTGATTTAGAGTATATCGCACATTTAACAACCAAATCATTGCAAAATTCTCATTTTAAGATATCAATTTATGTTATTTGATTGCGAATAAACAATGACTATTGACATCATTATTGCTGTCTGATGATTGTTCAGAGAGAGAGAGAGAGAGAGAGAGAGAGAGAGAGAGAGAGAGACTTGGCGTGTAGAATTTACCTTACTGTTGACAACTTTTTAAAGATGACAATAGAAGATGTGATTTTATAAAATCACAGGAAATATTCTCGAAGGACGTCTGTTTAATGAAAGAACACAAACGAAAATAAATTAAACTGGTAACATTTAATGTCTCTCTCTTTCTCCCACTCACACCCACACACACACACGCACACGCACACACACACACACACACGCGTATGCATAGACCCTAATATTTAGCTTCAGAGTGAACACCAAGAAACATTTCGACGTTGATTAGGATTAAACAGATTTTAATCCAATGAAAACATTTCTTGAAAACCATTTACAGCATTTAAAATGAATTATTCATATGATTTTATATCTTGGCAACATTTCTTTTTATTCAGTTTCTGGTTTTGTATTACATTTCAATTTCCCTCCTGACACGCAGGGGCATAGCTAAGGGAGGGGCTGAGGTCAATTTCACATTGCACACGAGCCCCCAATGGAGGGAGCCCCTAATGGAGGGAGCCCCCCAAAGCTTTATGAACAGTAGTTCACCTACTACATTTCTACTAAATACTTTTGTGGTCTCTCAGGGGTCAGAGGCCCCCAGGTTGGGAACAACTGCACTAAACGTTGAGGGGTCAAGTAGCTAAGCCCCAAATATCCAGCTGACACGATCCGTTGTTCTTTTTTGACATTTCCTTACTTCACCATTATTTGTTATTCCCATCTCGATTATAAATTGAGAGATTGCATCAGTGCATCGCATAAAGACTCGTTTTGAATTATAATTATTCAAATATTTGATATTTCTTTTTTATAGAAATGCTTATTAGTTGTGCCTGTTTCAAACTCCACCATTGATTCACTTCTGCACACGCACTCACACATAAACAACCACGCACACACTTACGCACACACGCACACACGAGTCATGAAAGCGAAGCCTTGACTTGCAATTGAATTCATACTCAAATCCGAACTGTTCAGTGTTTGTGTATATTTGTGTGTGAGTGCATCTATCTATCTATCTATCTATCTATCTATCTATCTATCTATCTATCTATCTATTTGTGTTTAATGTCTAACGACGGACGGTAAAAGGCTGCTGCTGCTGATGATGATGATGAAAGGATGAAAAATATACTTGCGAGTAATCAGTATTTTGATTAACATATAAAAAAGTGTCTGGCCTGTCTTGTGATTAAGATAGTTGCCTGTTTCCCACTAGTGCCAGTGGTCGGTGTTTAAGTAAAAGACAGGATTTCGAATACTGATTTTCAAGGCAGGGATGACCTCCCCGTTTGAAAGATTTGTGCAATTCTGTTTTCCTACGCCATTTCCAACTTTTGACCTTGTGCCGCTAAGCTTTAAGAAAGAATGATTGATTTTCAAATATTTCGATGTTTATTCAGACGATATTCAGATCAGTATGTTTTTTCGAAGTTACTGTCAGTCTTTATGTGTGTGTATACCTGTATAAATTAATTTTAATAGAATTTTTTCAAATTTAATGGAACTTTTTCAAATTTAATAGAATTTGTTCAAATTTAATAGAATTTTTCTCGTGTTTTGCGTCCGAAAAGTATCCAGCCAGCAGCTTCTAGAAGCAATCAGAACAGCAGTCAGTGTTTTAAAAAGTAGGTCATGTATTTGTCCACGGGGTTGTGGGATGTTTGGTCTTGCGCGGTAACTAGAAAAACGCCCGATAGGGCGTATCTTCAGCAAGTATATATTTAATATAACTGAAAGATCATGTTATATTCACCCATAAATTACATATCTACAGGTGCATATACGCTCCCATTACATGCGTATATGCTTTTTATCGTTATGTGTTGTATACCCAAAACCATTAAATGAGGTGTGAGCGAACATTTGAGTGCGCCGTTCTCAGGTGTTGGCTTTCAGAAGAACGTAGTTGCCATGTTTAAAATAATTTGGACAAAAGGAAATGCGATCCAGTTATCATCTATTCTCGTCCTTCACAAAAGCAACGGGAAATCTTCGTATTAGTTTGGTGTGGCTCTCTGAACCTTTTCTAGGTTTGTACGCTGACAGTCGTCAGATATTTAACCATGCTCGCCATTCTGGTGTATTCATTAATGTATTATTCAGGCGGGCGCGCCGGTGGCGACGGGAAGGTCCTCGCACATAGACACGCACAAGGAAACATGCAAAGACATATTAACTCACGTACATATGCACACACAGAGACGTAACGGGGCACAAACGAACATAGATTCATAAAGCATATGCATACACACGTGAACGTTCACCTGCTCGCAAACACACGAAATGCATGTATACACATACATATGAACACAAACACTCACAAAAGTACGCGTACTCAAGTGTATATGTGTATACATACACATAGGGCACGTAAAATTACACATGGACTCATAAACAGAGGAAGCCACTTATGGTGATTACTTTTGGACAAGGTCTTTTAGATAGCAATAATCGGCTGACATTGTTATAAACAAATTTACATTATAAAATATTAATATGATTAATTCTTTTTT
>VCCN01003143.1:6513062-6531709 GCA_006491835.1 Architeuthis dux
TGTGTGTGTGTGTGTGTGTGTGGTGTAAGACGAGATTAATAGCAACAGCTGACTTGACCGGCTGGCTTGCACTGACAGGCCAAACGTTGGGATTTACCGCCATTGTGGTAATAGTAGTGGTGGAAGCAGAATCAGTACATCTCTGAGGTTGGTAGATAGGTATTGAAACACTAGATGCTTAACTGAGAGACACTGGCTCTAAAACGGATGAACCAGAGAACGGAAGGAAGTAAGGGGGAAAAAATGAAATGTTGCTGGGCAAGGAGAAAGAGATGGAACAGAGCTTTTATGATGTTTCAAAAGCTTGGGGAACATTGTGGCTTGCCGCAAGTTTTGTTTTTTCAGTTAACCGATTTATGAAAATCAGCAAAGATCAGCAAAGTTGGTTAAGCACCGGGTAAATAAGATGTTATTCGATTTTTATCTTTGGGGAATTCTTAGTTGGTATTAATGAATATTACAAATTATAAAAAAAGGTATATCAGAAGCAAAATCCAGTCCAGTTTAAGTTCAACCCATGACCTAGTAGATTGTCGGGTGTCATGCTCAGTACTTCTTCATGGCATTTCTCATGACAATGGGAGTTACTTGGCAGTGTCCATCTCCTCTCCGAATAACATGCGCCAGGTTGTACTGGGTTAGATGGTACCAACAGCAAGGAGTAATCCCTGACCTTACCTATCGGAAGAAGTGGAACCAGTATGCCTTTAGGAGCTCCACTCCTGGTTTGGGATCAGTGTTGTCCGTCTTGTAGACTGGTTGCAGACCACGGCTAGAGTGCCCAGTCTACCCTACTATTTACCCGTAGCTGGCGGGGTGGATTCATGCTTTTTCCAAGGGCATCAGTACGAAGTGAACACCAACTGTCCCAACCGGAATTTGAACTCGGATCGTCGATACCATTCTCGGTGTTGGTGGAGCGATTCTGTTGACTGTAATACTTGTTACATCATTCGACCTCCAGCCTTTCTCTGATTTTTACTCCCTTTTAGCAGATATGTCAACTGACTTTGGGTGACATTCGTATAAAATGCCAACTGTCAAAAGTGAGTAACTACAACTATGAATGAATCACAAGCGCGCATGCGCACGGTATTTACCGCTGTGTGATTTAGTCAGATATTAGGTGCGAGTTTCACGTTAGCGTATTCAATTTGATGACCAAGGTCTCCGCGAATTTTATTGGTTTTGTTATTACCCGGGAAAAGCTCTCATGTTTCACTGTAAAAGAAAAGAACCATAAGTTCAACGATGTGTCCGCCATCCGTGATAATAGTATCAGGATGAGGAGGAGGATGAGGAGGAGGAAGAAGAGGATAGTTGACCCGAATGTCTGGACCAAGTTTCATACCAATCCAACATGATACGGTTGAGAAAATTGATATTTAGCGTTATTTGTGGTAGTAGTAGCAGGAGGAAGAGGGAGAGGAGGAGGAAGATGAGGATGTTTCACCCAAAGGTCTTGACCAAGTTTCATATCAAATTGATATTTTATTTAACATATTAGGGACCGACCGAAAAGTGTCTTATAGAGATTAAAAGAGATACAATTGAATATTTCAATTTGAAAATGTATATTTCTAACTGGCACACCCTAAAGCTTTATCTGTTTTAAAATCAAATTGCTATCGAATCCTTTTGCCACACTCAGCAGAAGAGATTCTGTTCAGTGTGGCAAGGAGTCTCTCAAAGACAATGTGCCAACCACAAAAAAACAAGACTTCAGCCATTATCAAATATGCATTAGGATATCACGAGAATTAGAATCGCTTCTGGGAAATTCAGACTATACAGTAAAAAAAAAAAGAATTCCCAATTTTAAACAAATGCACATGATTTGATACAGATGTTCATTCACAACAGGTGAGGTTTGTGAGGCCAAGATAATTGATATACACCTGCAACGTAGATGTCCAAACTATCAGTGTCAATGTATCAGTGTCAATGGGGAATAGTGGAAATTGTTGCATTGTTGCTAATAAGTGTCATTAGGGAATATTTGAAAGAAGAAGAACTGCATTAGTATACATTGTATAACTGTTTGTTAAATACGTGCTTCACAGTGAAATGATCAGGTAAGTTGAAATTGTCCACCAACGATCTTTGCATATTCATGATGGGCGTTTTCGTTGATTTACAAAAAAAGAATTCAGTTCTTGACTTTTAGATGATATTTATTCCCAGATATACCTGTTAGTTTGTATTTTTAGACCACCTGATTACATACACTGGTTTAGTACTACTTCTATTTTAACTATTGTACATGACCGGACTTCATGTTTTAAGACATTTGAAGAAAACAGGCGTTTCAAGATATTTGTTAAAATTAGATAATTATTTCCGTTGCATATCGGTCCATCGTTGAACAATGCCAAGGTTTGCCTTTTGTTGTTTATCTTAATTCCCGGAGGTTTTATTATAAATTCGTCGGTGTTTCTCTGAATTTCTGGCTGTAATATTTATCTCTTGGCCGAGTGTTTATGAATTTACATTTTCTAATCTGACAGTTTTGATCTCAACTCTAGTATTTGCATATTTGTGTTGTATTGCGCGTGACTTTCATAGGTTCATTTATGATTAACAAGATGTCATATTTGCATATTGCTACATGATAATCTGGCACATTGGCTACAATTAGTGGTAATAAACTTTAAGGCATTTTTAATGGGCAAAACAGATACACCGCTTTGATTTTGTTTACAATGTGCTTTGACTACTCATGATACAACATTAAATAAAAATAAATAAAAGTGAAACAGCTCTGGTTAGTCACTAAATAGAAACCGTCACGTGACCAACATCTTTTGGCAGCATGCCGTGTTGGGGGTGATGAATAAAACCAATTGGAAAAAAGGGGTGATCAATGACTAAATTACTTGTTGGATCATTAAAAAGTCCGAAGACAGGCGTGAACGCTGCCGGACACAAACTAAGGGACCCCAACTAAAAACTTATTATTCTTTTTTTTGGGGGGGGGGGGGGTAAAAAAAGAAAAGAACCGTTTTTTCTAGACATAATAAGGAGCAATGTTTGAAATTTCAGCTCTCTAGCTCCATTGGTGCGGCCTGTACGCGCAACAGATAGCTATCCAGCCAGAATCACTTAAAAACTGAAGAATCCTATGTTGACAGTTTTGGTTGACGGTTTCTAATATTAGACATTATTTTGTACTAATCTGCTTTTAATCATTTGATCCCCAAATCGAGAGAAAGGTTGAGAGTATAAAGTGTTTGTATTAAGCTCTAACAACGAGTGAACGATCTCTTGAATGTTTCCCATGACACTTTCAAAGGATGATCGGATTGTCAGTGTGAAAAAACAGTCATTTTTATTCTTATTTGCGATATCTTATCCAGTTCCAGTTCATGTTGTTTAGGGAAATCAGTGAAGTAGTTTTGTTTTTCTAATGTGTTTTTTATTTTGCCTTTAGAATTCTTCCTTTCTTCCATTATTCATTTATTTTGTTATCTTTCTCTCTTTAACTGATGCACTTTATATCAGTCCCATCAGATTAGATTTGGGGTTGGAGTGGCTTCTGAACTTTCAATGTGGATATTTGAGCTGATAAATATTTGACAGTATCGTCCAAGAAAGTGACAGTAATGACTGCTCTGTCTGAAATCCTAGCAGGGGTTACTGGAACGGTCGACCCGTAAGTGCTTATTGTTAAGCACTTGTCTGCTCATTGCGAAATTCCAGATTCCGACCTATTTGTCACTTAAATCAGTAAGCTACTTTATTTCGGGAATGCAAAGTATTGCTGTTTAAGATAATGTCAGTTTAAATAAATATTTTAAAACTCCACAAGTGACACCTAAATTAAGGTTTAAATATCTTGGTAGTTATCAAATGTTCTATTGTTTTAATAGAAATGACTATTTACACTAGACATAAACCATTGTCTGTAACAATGTAACATAATAATAATAATTATTATTATTACAAGGCTCATTTGGGACCATGTCACAACCACTAGAATCAAGATCAGATGAGTTAGAAATAAGAAGAAAAGTTGAGCCGGTGCAAGAATACTGAGAAGGGTACTGGAGATTTGAGAAAACCATTCAGGCTTCAGGGATGACCAACAGACATCTAGTTTGAACATATTAAACGAGTTAGAAATTCAAAGAAGGGTTGAGATTGTACATATTACGGCGTTGTTGGGGTCTGCGAGGATACTGAGAGGAGTGCTGGAAATTTGAGGAGAGTTGCTGTCACTCGATCTTCAGCTGTGGCCACCAGACATCTGCAAATGCATGCGTGCCTTAATCTCCGATTCTAAGTATGGCTTTTGTCTTGGCAGACGGTCTTAACAACTCCAGAATTTGAGCTGCTATGCCTGGGCACTTAGTATGGAGGAAAGTCCCACTTCACCCCTCTCGACCATGCTGAAGGCTTCCAAAGGAAAGAAGTAGTCAATACGTTTGGGGATCAGGATGACTGCAGGGATGCCTTCCCAGCTGGTTATAGCAACTCGTATTCGCAGACAGTCACCCATCTAGGTACTGACCAGGCTCTACGTTGCTTAACTTCGGTGATCGTACGAGAAATCTGATGCTGAATAATTTGTTCGTAAGATCAGAAACGACATACCGCAAATAGGGTAGTTGCCCCCCGCCCCCTGGATCAGGCCATTTCAACTAGGGTGAGGGGGTTTGAAAGTTGAAACCTTATAGTCAATAAAGGATAATGGTGCTGTACAATTGTTTTACGTAATCCCAATTTGATGTAACCATATAAAAAGATGGGTTACCGCTAAGATATTTTCCGAATATATCCTTTTGCCCCCTCCCCACACACACTGAAAAAGTGGCAGCGGACGCTCATGGACGGCCTTGTTCTTTTCAGCAAGGAACCTGCACATACATTGTTTTTGATGAACAGACTGTTTGCAACATTTTCTGTAAAATGAAAAGAGAATCTTATCTTTTCTTACGGATTATAGACCTGAAGAAGGTTGTAGAATGGATCAGCCAAAACGTTCTGGCAGCAACATCAGCAACACAAAGAATGAATTCAATAGTCCGAACAAATCTGGGAATGTTAATGACTATTCTCAAAGTTATAGACACTGTGAGTTAAAGTACTTAAAATGTTCCAGTATTGAAGAAAAGGTTTTACTTATTCATAGCCGAAAGAGTAAATTCTCTACGATTTAATGTCATGATGAAAATCTGATTTATTTTTTTACAAAAAAAGCATAAAATTGTGGAGCTTGTATTATTTTATACAAAAATATCTATAAAAACAATTACCAGCATAATGTAATCTAGAAAGAAACGTTATATCTTTTTTGTTCTGTCGACATTTATGAATTTAAAAGACTAAATAAGAATAATGTATGCACTATGCGTTAAATACACCAGAACAGAAACTGAAAATGCTATTGTGTCCTTTTAAAATAGCAGAAGATGTAATTTATATAAGAAGCGAATACCCTTTGAAAAGCACATTTTTCTGCTCATTCATCGACGAAAGCAGCTATTTTTTCAAATGTTGCTTTCAGAGAAATCTAATCTCAATTATTGAGCTGGCGTAATTTCAAATTATTTTTTTCTGGATTGAGGTATGAAAAGCTACAAAATTACTGAAGCTATGAACCAAAGCCAGCACGTTAGAAAAAGCTCGAGTCTCTGGGCTAAGACGTTTGATCCATTTAATACAGTTTTGTCATAAGCTTTTAATACTGGTAAGACAACTCGACTCTAATTCCAAAATAACTGTCTTTAAAATGTGTCAGTCTCTTGGCTCTTTTTAAAAGCCTTCTCTAATGATCCGTTATCACGATGAGCAGCCTGAAAATCTTTTGTCCTCGTTTATTATACGTTTTTCATACATTCAATACAAATAGGCTGACATAGTTATTTAAGATATTATGTGTATATATGTATATATACGCACGTATATAGGCACCTTGAATTTGATATCTCGCTTCTCTTAGAAGATAAATATAATGTAGGTTTTCATCAGGAACGCTCAGTCACAAGTGTTGAATTTGAGCTGATAAGAAAAGAGCTTCCCAGTATCAGGTCAAATGGTCAAATATGAAAGAAAATCTGGTCTTTATCTTCAGTTCTGAAATATCCTAATCTACTTTTTTAAAATCTTGTAAATAAGAAATTGCTAACATCTCGGCGTTAGCAGCACACAACAGATTTATGGCATCTGTGAA
Organism: Architeuthis dux; assembly: GCA_006491835.1. Classification (NCBI taxonomy): domain Eukaryota; kingdom Metazoa; phylum Mollusca; class Cephalopoda; order Oegopsida; family Architeuthidae; genus Architeuthis; species Architeuthis dux. Next base: position 6,519,235 of record VCCN01003143.1, read on the forward strand.
GAATTTGTTTCTAAAAGACATGAAATAGCGTAATTAAAAATCGCTTATCTTTAAAATGGAAGAGTGAGTTTTAGAAACATATTCCCAAGTCTTGAAGAAATTTAGTATAATTTTTATGATTATTGTATTTTTACAGCCGAGGCAGGCGATAGCTTCTGCCAGGAACCAAGAGGAAGTGAGACTCCTGGAATCTCCAGCATTCTCCTCAGTATTATTATCAACCTCAACAGTCCTGTAGTCTATATCATTTCAATTACTACCCGATGTTTGTTCCAATGTTATATTCCATTATTTTCACATCTCTCGGGTAAGGTCTTGAATATTTATCAATTTTCTGACTAGTTTTAGTTCCAACCTGTGGTCCGCTGGAATGTCTAAATCTTTGTCTACAACAACAACCAGGGCTTGTCTCTTGGTCTCGAGATGATGACTTGTCTGTATTTCAAAATATCAAAAGTATTTTACTTTTCCGATTCTCAAGGACAGCGTCTGGTTAATGTTCATGCCATTTGTGTGTATGGTCGAACCCAACTCGTTTTCCCAATTCCCAGTGAATCACTTAATAGCGTCTTATTTTAATTTTTTGGGGGAGTGGGGGTCACTTTGCCGCATTCATCAGTTATATGTGTCACCGTTTTAATATCTCATCCACATAGGCAACATTTTCATGGGTCCTACCAATTTGACGTAATTTGTTCTGATATACTTGTTTTAAGTTATTACCCGTGATTCCGTTTTTCGTTTAAGGCACCCTCTGCCCAGCCATATCCATATAATTTCGTCCTAAATTTCCTTTTGTCTTCTGAATTCTCAAAGGGCTTCCTTTTCTTTCTATCTTTTGCTTCTATTCTGAGTTTTCTTAGTTGTTCGGTGGTTTCTGGCTCCCTCAATGTATATATTTTTAAATTCCGTTTTGTATACTCTGCTAGGCATTTAATGGCTGAAGATACACGGACTTCAATGTAAAAGGTTGGGCCATGGGATAAGGAAGAAGTGGTTAAATTTTGGGGCGGATCCAGGAATTTGTTTTCGATTGAGAGATATTTTTCCGTTTTTTTCATACATTTATATATTCGCTCATGTCTGTCCACACGATATCTCTAAATGTTCTCAATGAATTTCAATGACATTTTGTGGAAGGGTGGGTAATGGGCTAGGACGGAAGTGAATCAATTTTGGGATGGATCCACGAATTCTTTTCGATTGAGTTAGTGTACGGCGTTGTCAGAGATATACGCGCTCTCGGAGTACTTTCCAGTTGTAAAGCTGTGTCTGCGCCTCTGGCAATCAGTCAAGTGAAACTATACAATTACTGGGTCTTATTCACAGCTACTAACCCATGAACTAGTTCACTAAAAGGAAGTTATCATTATGTCTACAATCAGAGTAATGATAGGTGGAAGTGCAAGACAAAACACCTGCACAAGCCCAGGAACTTCGAACGAATAGATAAGAAGGCAAGAAAAAATATTCCTTCAGAATGTTCGGCAATCATCTTGTTTATAAATCATTTTTGTGAAAGCGTAATTCAGAGCGGTTAACGAACTTAATGTTATTACTGATATCTTTGATGTTTGGAAAACACATTAATTAACCCTAGTCAAATCTTTGCTGACTTCTGAAGGAAATGTTTCCAATTGATAAATTGAATTTGAAGACCAAGATAATCCAGCTTTTAAGACGCTATAATGTCAGGATTAATAGCGATTATTCAAATTTCAAGATGTTACCAGATTAAGATTAATAGTCATAGGCGTACGAGCCACGGGGGGGTGGGGGGCAACTCCCCCCTAAACTCGGGCAAAACAGTATAATATTTCGGGTAAAGCAGTGTAATTTGGATAAAACAGCGTAAATCTTCGGGTAAATCAAGCCCTCTGCCCTTTTAACCAATAAGTTACCGTACGCCTATGTTGATAGTGATATATTTAGAGATTATACTCCATTCTTGCAATTCCATTTATAGCTCAGTGGTTAAAGCAAAACTGATGAATAAGAATATTGAGGTTCTATCCGGTGACATTACTTAGAAAACTTAGCGAAGAATAGACGAAATGACTTTAAATTTAAAAAAAAAAACACGATTACATTTACCTCCAAAACGCGTAAAATCTACAATACACACAAGATAGAAATATAAAGTTTATTCAGTACGTCTTTAGGACTCTTATATTAAATCTAATTTCTTCATCCTGATATAAAAAAACACACACACACAGAAACATCTAATAAAAATGTCAGGGTATGAAAAAATGTTAGTAAATGCATGTTTTCTGTTTCATGTGTCTTCATCTTGAATGGGAAACAATTTCAAACCAATCAAAATACCATCTCCTTTGCGGTCAGTCTCGGTATAACTTTCTACCTCATACTAGGATATCCAGATGTATGAATATATTAGTAGCTGGATGATCAAGTCGATTGGTTGCCTGCTCGTCTAGTAAAAGTTTCAATCTTTATTATTGTTTGGTACACGTGACAGCATCTCCGTTTAATAATTATATTGTTATGTTTCTGTAGTTGTTATACTCAATTGTTTCCAGCTTTTGGCCAACCTAAATTGGCCCTTTGTGGTTCAGATTTAGTCACTTACACACACTTCTTTGTGGTTCCGATCAATTCGCTTACAAACACTTTTGTGGTTCAGATATATTCGCTTACAAACACTTTTTTGTGGTTCAAATCTATTCACTTACAAACACTTATTTGCGGTTCAGATTTATTCACTTACAAACAAATAAAAATAATCAATTCTTTCCACAAATTCCACTTTTCAAACAAACATCAAAATGGTAGCTTCAAAAAGGGGATCTACCCAGAGAAGCTAGATATCAATTGAGTATCAATAGTTTTCAAACTTGTTCAAACTTTGAACGGCTATAAATCTTAATTGTCAGCACGAATATTTTGAGAGACATTTTCTGATGGATTCTGAGATTGTGTGATCCCAAAACGTTAAGTTGTAGGAATTCGAGACGAATAAGTCACCTTCAACTCAAGTATCGATTTCAGTTTTATTGTCCCATGAGAGCTGAATGTTATGCGTTGTCGATTTTATATTCGGTCGCGGTCTGAGTGGCAGCTGACATTTATGGCGATTTACTGTTACATCCTCGGCTATAACAGTGTCTCACTTTATTATGTTTCAGCCATGGCTACAACAATGCAGCATTGCACCACATTTACTTATCTCAGAGCAAATAGATTGACATATTATGCGAACATAATGGTATGTTAGACATTTAAAAAAAAAATCAAAAACAAAACACTGCTTTATAAAGAAAAGCAAAAACATTAAATTATAAAAAATTAGAACCCCAGGTGATAATTCGTTTTTCTCATGTTTTTCTTTTGGGTGGCTACTGAATTTGTACCGTTCCTACAGAAAAATAAGCAAAAAAACAAAACAAATCCCAAACAAAACAAAAACGAAAATAAAACTCCCCCCAAACCCCTAAGATTTCTGCTTATCACATCAGCAAGATGTGTAACTTGAATTCTGAGGGAGCAAAATGAAGAACCAAAATCCAAATCTGATGCCTCTAATAGTTTATCCATTTAAGCATTAATCATTGGATAAACTATTTCGACCTTGTAGGGTCTGGAGAATGTGTGAAACGGGAAAATGTTTGTTTCAAACGTGAATTCTCATTTTCTGGCGTGACAGAATCTTTCAAACTTCCAGCTATCAGGTACTTATAAAATCTTCGTGCAAATATGCGACCTACTGATTTCGATTAGCATTGTGACGACTAGGTAATTAAATAACTCGTGTAGTCTCTGTCGTGAATAAGAACGAAATCTTTACCATAAATAATGGCTTTATTCAACTTGAAATAAAACGTACAAAAATGACACAATCAGTGTTAGTGCTTTTATCCTTAGAGTGGGCATACTGGATTATTCCATAACTTCCACCTAAGGGAGACAGTTTAGTAAAGTCCAACTAAAGCAAGCCAATCCTGTTGGCTGTTGTCAGTGGGTTTGATCCTCGTCGGATCTCCCTGTATAAGTATTAAGTAATATATACAACAGTCTCATCACGTAAAACAGTTACCACCGTCATCAAATATTAATGCTTTTCCATAATTACTCTTTATTCGGCTGATTGCTTCAAGTAAGGTTTTTAACCACTGCTTAGATGAATTATGTAACTCTAATATCATTCTATGTTATTTTAGTATAACTGGTCACACTCCAGCAGAGCTGATGACAATAGATTGCATCTACATTTTAGAACTGAATATTTGGCATCACGAAAGCACAATTCTTATAAACCCACAGCCCGTCTTTATTGTAGAAATGGAATACCTACATTCAATTTACTTGATATAAATGACACGCCTTACTGTCAAATTCTACCAAATATTATCTTCTCTTGTTATATTTGAAGACAAAAATCAGAATTTCGCCATCTGAACCTTGGGTCAGTGTATTTTCGCCACTTTTTTTAGTTTTTTTACCAACTATGTGAATTCTTGACGGCAAATGAGTTTTAACAATCTTCTCAGAAAGGACTGAAATCCTTGCCGAAGAGAACCTTATCGGGTGTCAAAATGGCATGAATAATACCCTTTGGTTGAGTGATATCGCTTTTGTTATATTCTTCAGCTTAGCACAATGGCTTTTTCACAAAATAACCCCTTTTGTCAGCCAAAGTAACAAAACACTTTTCCTTAGGTTGTTTTAAGACTGATAGATGTGATGCCTATTATTTACTTATACGTCCTTTTTTGTTCAACTCCTTCATCTTCCACTTAAAACTTGCTCCTCCCTCTAACAAGACAAGTCTTTGTCACGTAATTTTCCCCCATCAATTTTCGAGTGTCGAGAGAGAAAAGAAAAGAAAAGCTCTTTGCATAAATTACTCACGTCTTATTATTCCCAGACTGTTACACTTCACCTTCTCTACAAGAGGTCAACCAGCATCAACCAATGCAAAACAAAAAAAAATCAAGTAGATGGGTCTGGTTAGTCACTCAATAGAAACCGTGACCAACGTCTTTTTGACCGCATGCCGTGTTGGGGGTGATCAATTATGAAATTGGGAAAAGGGGGCGATCAACGAATAAATTGATCCTCTCTCGTCTTTTGTTGGGTAGAGATCACTAAAAATGTCAGAATTTTCAAAAAACAAACGTGAATGCTGCCGGACTAAGGGACCAATTTAGCATAAACTTATATTTCAAATTGAACACACAACTACAAACCTATTTATGGGGGGAATTTTCAAAAAAACCCAAAACGTTTTTATAGACATACTAAATCAACCCTCTAGATCCATTACGCGTGATACATACATAGCCAGCCAGACCAACTTAAAAAAACATACATAGCCAGCCAGACCAATTTAAAAACTGAAGAAACCTATGTTGACAGTTTTGGTGACAGATTTGGTTGAATGGTTTCTAATATGTGTAAAATGTGTAACTGCTCAACGAAACGAATAATAACATAAATATCTTTTCATCTCATCGAAATTTAACTTTGTTTTTACTTAACAGTGCGAAATTAGTTTGAAAAAAATAATATACATTTATTATAACTTTGGTATTAAGGTGATGCGTACTTGGTAACATATGTAAACATTAGTGTTGCCGACCATCTGGTCAATACTTTAAGCTGCTGACTCAGGTTCAATCCTTTTTCATTCCACTTGCCATGACAATATCTACAGAGGTCATATAGCAAAGAGCTTTTAGCGAGCAACGGTTTTGTAAAGCAGAAGACTGATGACCATTCATTGCTCTGTATGGATTCAATAGAAGAGTGCCTCCTGGTTCTTATCTTCGCTAAAAAGGTTATTTTGCGGTGAACAGAACACTTAATTGTGTCTTGTGAATAAATGGCTGCTTTGTCGTCATCATTCTAGCAAGAGTAGACGTTACATACGAGATTCATATCGTAATAACTGGCCTCTACTGCAATTAATTCCGCATTATATTTATAAAAGATTATGCGACTTGGTATTAAAACCCCATCAATCATCAATAACCAGGTCATCACAATATCATATGGTGTCATAAATAATTAAATATTATCTAGACAAATTGTAAGCATTCCTATAATCAAACCATATAGTAATGTTTTACAGTTCTTTTCTTCGTGGCTTAAAGAAAAGTTGAGAAATGATTTTTTTGTTTTTACTTGATATATAGTACATATTTTGTTCATTATTCTTATAGCTCAGTGGTTAGAGCAGTCGATTCAACTCCATGAGTTCTGAGGTTTTGTTTTAATCTTTAGACCGGGGAATTCTTTCAGCTGTAATTTTGAACCAAGTGACCTCTCTCCCAATGATTACCATTGTTCTTGAAAAAATTACAATGCCACAATGTATGGATTAAAATTAAAATTACAATGCCACAATGTATGGATATTAATATGAATAAAAACAATGTAATGTAAAATAAAGTTAATGTCGGTAGTATTATACATATATTATAACACTATTCTGCCAGTAACGCTTGTTTTAATCCATGACCACTGACACTACGTTCTTCCTGGCTTGTAATGCATTTCTATGGTAAATTCATTTGTAATGTATTTCTATAGTAAAATCACTTGCAATACATTTACATTACATATATAATAATCCTATTCTGTCAGTAATGTTGCCTTAATTCCTGATCCTTGACAATCCCTTTTCTAGTGATTTTCAAAGCACAACGTTTTGACTGAGTTACAAAACTTGCTGAAACAAATTTTCGGTTAAAAGTTGCAAAATTTACTGTTTAATCAAAACTTTCCCCACTACCAGAAATATTTCAGTTTGTTAATGCAGAAAATGTTTAAAGCGAAGCGCATGAGTGTTAGAGTAGTAGTAAAGTCAGTGGGGATCGATAAAAAATCCGAAACCTTCTTTACCTCTACCAGATGCAAATACAGTCGACGCTATAATACAATAGTGATTATTGTTTCATCTCCCTTTCATCAGCAGAATTTGTTGTGACACTAGACAAGTTTGGAATTGAGCATAACATTTCAGAAAATCAACAGACTCTAATATTATTTTGCCATAACGTCGTCATGAGAGATATCCCCATCTTATGAATACATGGTCAGCTGTTACCAAAACATGAATTCTTTTCATCTTCAACATATTGATCGTTGTTTTCAGGTCGTAAAAATGAAATCCTCATCAGTGATGGCGAAGCTACCTGAGAAAATAATTTAAAATGGATATTACATAATACTACCTACATATTATTTCATACAACACCATGGTAATTAATATCCATTGTGTCTATCGACGCTGCATTCATATACACAAAAGTATTTGCAATTTTTGACTGACCTGAGTATAAGTCGAACTTATGATTTGGGGCAATTTTTTTAGTAACAAAAAAACTCGTCTTATATTCAAGAATATACGATACTTACTGATTGTAAGCAGAGATGCCTTTGTTTATTTTGACTTGAAATTAGAACACTTCTTATTAAATATTCTGTTCTATTGATCATCACTTGATGGGACGGGATCTCACTTTCTAAATCAATCGATCATATTCTCTAATCACTTATAAAAACCGGCAAGTGAACAACACCATAATGAAGAACGCCAATGTTTGACAATAGCATCCAAGCAGAAAGAACAAGGAGCAACGAATGAATTTGTGAAAACCCTAAACTTCCATTCATTATTAGAAAAAAAGGGAAAGAAAGGGCAGTCTCCTTATATTACGAATAGATACCATCAAACCAATTATCCGCTATAATATAGCATTTCTTTTATTCATTGACGACCACCAACATATACAAAGTGGCATTTATGACTGACCACGTATCAATGTTATCTCTTAGCTGGTGTATATTCTATCTGTCCTAGCGTGTATTTCGGTATTGTATTTGAACCAGCTGTAAGGCTTTTTTTTCGTAAGCTGTCCTGTGTCCTGCTCCTGTTAAGAATCTTCGCTGTCTCCTTTTATACTTTCGAAGGAAAAGCTAAAGAGAATGGCAAAGGGTCATTGTGCGTATTTATCTAAACGTCTACACCCCAATGAGTGGATATGTCAGATGTGTTTAGATCTGGGAATGTCTCCAAGCCTTCTCATTCTCACTCGCGCCTCATCATGTGTTTATTCTTCTTATTATTATTGTTGTTTTGCTACTAAATAAGATTGGGGTGGACGTGGGGGTCAAGATAAATACAAGTAAACAATGAAGTGAGAGAAAGATTTTTTGATAAGCAGAGAGGAGTTGAAGTGGAGGTGGATCTTGAATATTTATGAGCAACCCCCATTCAACGAATAGTTCTCTCTGAAATTCTGTGCCTTTTGCACTTAAACCGAAGTTGTAAGCAGACCAAGATGTAATAAAAATGTCTGGGTTTTTTTCTCCGAAAGTATTTTAAAACAAAGCAGATTCTTTAAAATCTTGTGGCTTACACGTACATTATTAGAACTTAAAGATGGGAGAAATTGTGTTTTACCGTAAGTCACTTAATGTAGAGCCAAATAGAATAGAGAAGAAACATTATTTTTTAATTCTTTCATATGACTCACCGGTACAAAGCCCAGCAAATTTACAAGCTATTTTGGAGAAGCATTACAATCAGTGTTGCCAATTTTCGCGCTAGATTTAGCGCGTTTCTTGTTTTCTTCTGCTTTTTGTGCTAAATTGGCGCGTTTTTGCCTAAAACATTCTGGCCGTTTTTGGCTATTTTCTGGCTATTTTTGTGGTTTTTGGCCATTTTCGACTATTTAAAAAAATCTAGCGCCTTTTTAGCGCTTTTTGGCCGTCAAACTAGCGCGAAAATATTTTTTCAGTTGGCAACACTGATTACAATTTAGAACAATGTGAAACCTAACCAATTAAAGGGACACGAAAAGACACCACACCTAGATAATAGAGAAGTAATGCGATTGTTGCCAGAATAATGTAAGGAAAAACAATTCTCGGTGCTTTGTCAGCCTAGTCTGAAATGAAAGTGTTTTTTTCTCTATCTGTCAAAAGATGGCGTCAATCTGGTACGTAATACTGAAACTTGACTCTTGTGACTGACAGTTTTATTCTTGACGATTGAATGATACTCGCAAGCATTATTGTTTAAAAAACCAAAAACAAACTTAAGAAAAAAAGAATATCGGTTGTATTTCGTGTGTAGAGACCGAAATAGAAAATTTTGAGTCTTAAATACCTGAGTGAAATCATCAGTAAGATTTGTTAGCTTGCTTTATCTCAACTATAAGGAGGATTGTGGGTAGCAGACACGCGATTTATTTTGTGCATACCCTCTGGAAACTGCACGTATCTCTTATCAGGCAAAAACACACACTCGCTTTTGAATACCCATCGAGAGGGGAAACGCAAATCCAATACAGCAGAAAGCAGGACTGTATAAAGATATCATATCATTTAGAATAAGAAATATTGAATTAGAATTTGCATCAATACTCCCAGAAATAACAAAAAGAAAAAAGAAGGGGAAAAAAACTGTAGGCTGGTTTGAAGCCTTCAATCTGCAACCGTATGAAATATTATATCTTCGTTATCCATTAAAAAAATATTTTCGATAGGAAGCGTTCATTCAGAAATATGTGAGAGTTCTACCTTATCAGCTCTTGAATGGATGTTAAACTTTACTGTTTCTCAACTGAGGGAATAGTCATGAAATCGCCTGCTTCCAGTTTATTTGGAACGCAGGCGAGCCTTAACTCAGAATCCAAGATCACATTAAAGCATTAGGGTACTTTAGACTGCTTTCAATTATATTAGTGACTGACAAAGAGATTTCATAGTACATGGTAGTAGTTCGTGTTCCATTTCATTGTTCCAGAACTGTTTTTGTATGCAGCCCATGGCCTCCGGGACTAACGGGGAAACTGATCCTTTTGTTTAGAATAAATCGGAATGCTGATTCTTTTTACTTCTAGGCTCAAGTGCTCACCTGCCTAGCCTACGTATAAACAACTATCTTTACTAACAGTAGTAATAATAAAACGATCTTTTAGTATATCGTCTTATTTTTCTTAATCTTATTTATTCTTAAGAACAAACTAAAACGGTTGAGTGTATTTTTGCGTGCAGGTTGTGACACTGGAGGAAGCAACTTAGAATTTGGAAGTAATTTCCTTTTCTATGAATGCCCAAAATAGCGACAAGGAATAAAGTAAAAAATATATGAATTTCATTCTTAGATGCACGTTCTGTTTACCTCATAAGTTTTCTCGGTATCATTTGAGTGGATTGCTAAAAAGAATATCAAGGAATCAAGATATTTTGTCCATGAGATTCCTTAAATTATTACGAGAAACTATAATTCAAATAAGTATTGAACTTCATTCAGTTTCTTAAGATTGGCAATTGACTAATTCTATTAAGTTGTTACATATAACATGTCGTGTTTTTTAATAGTAACATGAAGGATGATATAAACAACAAAAACGATAAATATTCAATATGACCCATTTGAAGCAATAACCTTTTTTCAACAATCCTCTAATGATAATATGCCATCTCTATAAAATTCTTTACGTTTAGTGTTCACAAATTCAGTAAAAGTACGAATTATGGCTTTCCTATTATTGGACCTTTTATTACGAATTTCAAAATCTTGAAAAGATGATAATCTGTTGGAGAAATGTCAGATTAATATGAAGGATGCTGCAAGACTTTATATCCAATTCTCTAAGCCTACACAGTGAACTGAGAGGTATGGGGGCTGGCACTGTTATGGAACATTTCATTCAGTTCATGTGGGACCCATTTTCAAAACTTGTTAACCGTTCTTGTTGCCTTGAGATGATGTGATATGGTCGCTGTTGAAGCCCTAAGAGTAGTGTTCGAAACGTTGTTTGTAGGTCGTTGGCCACTGCAGTCGATAATTCCTCATCATTAAGAACAGGTTTTGGCCTCCCACCAGGTTTATTTTTGATATCCATATTTCCAGACCTATTGGACCAATGCTGAACAATTTGTACTATAGTAGTGTTCGCACCAAATGCCTTGTTGGCGTTATCAGAAGCTTGAGCAGTATTATGTCCTAATTTGAAATCATGCTTGAAAATTAGTCTAACTTCTTTGATAGACACCATTGCTATTAAAAGGCACACACACACAGGTTTCCACCTAGATGAAAATGTCTAGACATATTGTTATATATGTCCTTAGGTACATCAGTAAGTTCGTAGCCTAATGATGAAATAACATTTATTTACACAAAATATTGATTTTTCCACATAATCTCTTTCCTTGGCAATGCACTTAACTTAGTGGTGAATATTAATCATATAGATCGAACATTATACAGTGAAAATTTCAGATCAAAATTCAGAGCAAATTTCAGCTACGTGTCAGGCTACGGACTTATTGATCCATCATAGCAGGCGTATGCATGTGTGCATGTGTATATATGTATGTGTGTGTGTGCGCTTATATCGGGAGACGATAAAAGAGAAAGACAGATAGACATACAGATCAGATAGAGAGAAAGAGAATTTACTACGTCGCGTTAATTAAATGTTAAACACAATTTATATTTTGAGAAAGTAATAATAAATGTATGGTACACAATTGCCAATAGAATGTTTAAACAAAACCAAGCAAATGTACAACTCAGTTAAACTCAGGTTTTTCTTGTGGAAGTGAATCTGATCTTAATTTTCAAAGTTGGTTTTCGCGTTAAAAAAAAAACGAAGAAAAAAGCGATGTTAAAGAGTGAACATTCCATCAGACCGAAACTGCTTATCTTAATAATTCCTTAGTGACAACTTGATTATTTCGACTATATCCCAAGGTAATTTTCGTATCATTTGCTCTTACATATATACACTCGAGAGTTTTTTTCTTCTTCTTTGGCAGCAACAAAACTGAAGAGGCCTAACACTTGAACAGTGCCCTGGTCACCTGTTGTTTTTATTAGTTCGATGTTTTGCAAACTGGAATTTTATATTAGAAATTGAGTGACAAGTCCAACCCCGTTGTTCTTTTTTTTTCCTCGATGAATGTTGATGATCCTCTATCTTTTCTACTCTTCCTACTCCTCATCCTAACAAGTACTGTCGGTCGCAGCGTCATTGCGATGATCTTCTCACGCTTCGTCCATGTCAAATCTCGGTTAACCTGAGCCCATTTTGTTTTTTCGTTTTGTTTTTCTAGTGAGGCCATTCTGGGCGACATTATCTCTCAGACGAACGATCATCATCAGTCAGAACAATGATCAGAGAAAAAGTCACTTTTACAAGGTTGCAGCTTCAAGTGATTTCCATTATACACTTTCTACTATAAAGATAAGCAACGATGTGTGTTTATCATTAATTTACATGGGCGGATCTAGGGGGTCTTCCAGGGTCTTCTGGAAGACCCTCAGATTTTTTCCGAAATTTTTTATCTATACTGTTTTCTGGGCGTCTTTTGAGTTTTAAATCTTTTCATCTCAACACATGACAACCTTCGATACATTTAGAATTTTTCCGAAAACTTTCATTTTTTTTGCCCGGAAACGTAATTTTAGCCAATCTTGGATACATAATTT
>VCCN01003143.1:6534792-6549479 GCA_006491835.1 Architeuthis dux
TATATAATACATGTGCATGTGTGAGTGTGTGTAAAGATACAATGTGTAAATATTTGTATATTATTATTTGTTAGAAATATTCACAAGTGGATATCGTAGTTAGTAATCAGAATTAAATTACTAAACAAGAAAGATAACAAATAATTCCTCCAACTTATTTCATCCTTTATCGCGATGAAGTGACAGATGATGCACGAAAGATCCTTCTAAGTTTCTCAGAATAATATTTTGTTACGGTTTTCAATGAACTCATGGATATTTACCGTTCGTTGAAATGCTTAAGAATTAAGTTTTAAATGGGAACAGATTTTTCATTTTTTTATGTCATAAACTATAGCAAGTGTATACGTGCTGCGAATACTATTGTCTTTTATGCGTTCAAAAAAAAAAATGTTTTACGTATATTTCCTATCACTTGTATTTGCATAGTTTGAATACATACTATTTCTCTGAACAAGTGTAAGGCACGTTAGGCATGTCAAATGTTACAAAACTGAATACGCTGACGTTCAGCCGTTCATATAGCTTGCCTTGCAAGCTGTATAACATCTTGGAATGCGTATAGACACATTCTAGTTACACAAGCTATCTCAGCCCTTATGGAAATGTGCGGGTTATTCATGAGGAAGCAGACGTTCAGCAAACGCCATTCATTGTGTACCTGGGTAGAAATGCAAACAAGTTAAACAGAAGGTGAAAATGTACTGCATGGCAGTTTTGTGCCACTGGTCTTTCTTATGCAAGTCTCAGCCAATGAGAAACGAATTTATAATCAACAGCTGGCAAGAAAAGCATGTCAATCATTGTGCAACGACTAAGTTTGTTTGTATGCTTGTTGTAAAAGGATATAAATACAGGCAGCGGGTAAAATGGTATGCTTTACGTATAAAACTAAAGAAACGGATTTTGAGATGACTTATTAACATTTCTTACGTGAATGGAATTAAAGATCAAACATAAAGAAAACTAAAAGGAGACATTTTTACATTAGTCTACACACCTACACACGTTTTTATTCCCATGGAATGTATTTTACTTAATTCTTAAACTTATTTCACTCTTATAAATCTAGACATGATTTTAACAAAACAGGTTACAATGAATTTTATGAGATGTCTAGAAAAGCTTCATGGTTTGCTTATGTGTGGATTAGTCATGCATTAATCTTGTGAACGGATTCCAGCCGCAAAATGAATGGAGTAGCCATTTTATCTTGTCTTGCTCATCCTATACACGCATGAATCTGAATGCACAATGGTGTCAATATTCTATCTGGAATACAAAAAAAATCGTTTCAAGGATAAATTGCTACATTTGATTTATTCAAAATCGAAAGAAAGTGCATACACTGAAGCGCAACATTCAGTAACTCCGCCATTTTGCCTTGATACCGTTGAACATAAACATATTTCATGGAATATTCTTTTCAAATCAAATGCACTGAACTGCACTAACCCAACGCTAAGGGGCACCTTTTGTTGGCACACAATCAAGGATCGGTATTGTTGTACTTAGCAGTACCGTTTCCTTCCTTTATCGATTATTTCAATCTGAGATCCGAAATCCGTTCCTGCCTGGTGGCATGTAATGAGCTTAAGATTCTGCTTTAAAATAGCGCTCAAGCGCATATGAAATATTTTTTCTGTTTGGGCTGTATTCCATTCTGGTCTTAGAAACAGAACCGTTCAGTAAACGATGGATTTCGCCAAATTCTGTGTAATTTAATTAAAAACAAATAATTCAATTAAAAAGTGCATGATTTGTTTGTTTTTCTTGTTCAGCCTGATTTGACCCAAGTCACTGGAATAGAGAATTTCCTCATGTTTGTTTCTGCTGCATTCTAATTGCGTGATCATTTGAATGAACTGCACGCTGTGATAGCAAGGGCACTCATGTCCGTATCAGTTAGGATGATTGCAATCTCCGACTGAAATCTCATGTTCACGCTGTGTTGTTTGTCGAGGAGAGCACTGATCCGCGAAAGATGCGCGATGCTGAAACGGTGGCTGCTGATTAAGTGGCACAGTAATTTTCAGCGAAATCAAGGTCATTTGCAGCTCATATTTGATAGCAGGATACTGCTCACTTTTTTGAAGACACTAAGAAGGCCAAAAAAAAAAAATTTTTTTTATCTGATCTCATATTTTAAAAACACTTAATGCAAGGATGTTGTCAGAAGGCCATATGAACTAAAATTTTAGATGAATTTTTTTACCTGATCTCATATTTTAAAGACACAATATATTTTCAGAGACATAAATATTGACATTGATTTTTTATAAAACAAATGCAAAGACATTCTCATAATAGAAGTGAAAAGTATACAAAATTCTAGAAAGATTTTTTCTCGATTATCACAATCCACAGGTTGAAAAGCGCGTGGCATTATCACTAGTTGATGTTTTTCAGTTTTTCTTTTTTTTATATCTGTTAGGTCAACCCAAAGTTTTCAAGATATATCCAAAATGCGAAACTAAAGTAGAAATGACATTTTTCCAACAATGATATTTTACAATGCAAGTGTTATTCGCAGATTGATAGTGAATAAGTCAATGGATAACATTCATTAATTTACTTATTTATACCCCGACTTGATGTTACTCATACCACTCATATCTACAAATACAAAGAGTGGGATCAGCAGTGACAGTTTTGTTATTTACTTCTAGTTAACAAACTGTGAACTACACTATCTTTCCACAGATATTCAACAGCAAGATGTACTTCCGTGGATTCATCGGCTGTTAGTTTGTCTATAGCGTCAGAGATTAGCGTTCGAATCCGAATAAAGGTTTGGTTCCGAAGGCTGAATTTCATGGCAGTTGTGCCCACACAAAGGAATTCGCACAACATTATCAACCGAAAAGCAGGTCTTGTGTTGAATTTTGATGAGCTGCCAGGTGTATTTTAAGCACTTAGCAGGTTCTTAGTACTTATTCCATGTGACTTTTATTGCAGGTTGCAATCTTATATTCTGTCCACTGATCTATACATATACATGCGAGTGTATTGCAACATTTTGTGATTCAAAGTAGATTGCAATAAACAAGGAAGAGTGGAGAATATCTTTCGGCTGGGGTACAGCACTTTCGTCTACATCCCTTTAGCAAATGTCCGTTTAGTCTAAATCACTTTAATCTAAAATCACTTTTGTCCCCACAATATCTCTAAAGGTTCTCAATGAATTTCAATGACATTTTTTTTAAATGGTTGGCCATGTTATAATGAAGAATTTATGAATTTTTGGAGTGGATCCAGGGTTTTTTTTCCATTGAGAGATATTTTTGTATTACATTTTGTGACGGATCTCTCAATCGAAAAAAGATCCTTGGATCCACCTCAAAATTTCATCAATTATTCCTTAGCCAATGGCCCACCATTCGACAAAATGTCATTGGAATTCACCGAGAACCTTTGGAGATATTGTGGAGACAAAAGTGATTTTAGATTAAAGTGATTTAGACAAAACTGATATTTCCAAAAGTGTAGACGAAAATACCGTAACCCCTTTTGGCGTCGCCCTGTCGCTAAACCGTTGCCCACCACTCAGCAGATGTGGTATGACAGAAGCTCTCACACAGCCTATGTTATTGAATGACTGGATCCCTAACTGCTGTCTAGCATTCTATCTGTCAACCCTTATCCTAGTCAAGATTACGCATAAAACAGCGTTATTATAGGGCGTTTTGAAAAATGCATGAACAGACAGCCACTTTGAAACCCAGTCGCTTTAGCGTGATCGTTCTTGACGTGGGATTGAAGCTACATGGCTCTTGAGGTTTATATTAATAAGTCATGGGGAACTCAGAGATTGTGGTGAGCTATGGATTAAAAGTGAATGGAAATAAGTTAAAACTAGCCTGCTTACAATGTTTATTCAGTAGTAAATAAACGTTCCGCTAACTGAATAAATATATAGGAATGCCTGACAGACAAAATAACGCCATTCAATAAATCAAATATGGAGGCGGGTGTCATGGCTAATCTGATCACAATGAGCAGATTTAAATTCTTTTCAGTACCCGAAAAGAATCTACAATAAGTGGGAGCGCGAATATGTACGGTGAGGCGGGTCGAGAATTCGTAAGTTCAGATGTTCTCAATTACCTTGTATAAAGATTTTCTATAATATAAAACAGTTACATAACATCATAAGAATTGAATTGTTATGCGACAAACCTTAATATTCTAATGCATACACACAATGAATGTGATCATTAAGAATTCTGAACAGATATATTGTTTCACTAGCATCCAATTATTTTTAAAAGCGTTCGCATAGAATATAAACAAATGCTCAAGAATAATATATCCTGTCGTCAGATTCAAATCTATGATCTGTCAAACTCAAATGATTAATCTTCTGCATGCAGGTACTACACTTTTGTCTGATTTGTTGTCAAACTCCAGGACAAAGTCAGAGTTGATTTTACTTTCCTATGTGACAAGAACAAGAACAATCCTCACCAAAAATAGGGGAGTCAACTGATATGTAAAATCCCCGTTCCCCTACCGTGATTTGAACTCATGACCTAGTGATCGCTAGCCTGGTGTGTTACCACCTGCGCTAAACTGACAAATCTTACATACCTTCAAAATGTATAGTAGAATTAGTCAAGGAAGTAGAAGTAGGAACGGAGTTTGACTTTGTCTTGTCTTTATATACTTTTTGCTTTGTTCGGGCGCCTAGCATATGTAGCCTTATGCCAGACTAAAGTAAGGTTAGTAAATATATATGTTTTCCTCGTTAACATAAAAAGGAGGAAACTGTAGAATTGGGTAAAACTTATACAAACATTGTCAAATGATGTTTATATCTAATTGATTAAATACGGACATAATAAAAATTAATTTTTAAAAATCTCTGCTAGGTTGTAAGTTCATACTTTGGTTCTCAAACGCCAAGCTGATAGTGAAAATACTGTGAAATAATATGAAATGTTTTTTTTAATGGACCTCCAGTCATATTTTAGCGAAGAAGTGAATAATGCGAAGAATTATGAATGGAGCTAAAATTGCATCTTAAATATGCACTATTAAAGATTTATATACAAAGCCCAGATGTCCAATTTTGGCAATAAACATTCTTTCCTATATTGTAAAGTCTACGACAACCCAGTTGTATTAAGAAGTATCGTGTATATTGATGCTTTTTAAAAAATTATGTTGGTAATATGGTCGTCATCATCATCATCATCATCATCATCATCAAAACTAATCATTTGTTATGTTCTTATACTTTGAACAAAATATTCGATTGGATACTTCGATAAATTGTATCAAAATACATGTAACATTATAATATACAAACCAAACCACAATCTCCTAAAGAATCTATAGTCTAATACATGTAACATTATAATATACAAACCAAACCACAATCTCCTAAAGAATCTATAGCCTAATACATGTAACCTTATAATATACAAACCAAACCCCAATCTTCTAAAGAATCTATAGTCGCAATCCTGAAATTTTAGTCTCTAGATTTTCCCAGTCATCAATCAAAATGGCGACTTGTGTCTTTGCTGCTCTTGACACGCCTCAATGCACCTGCGCATTAGGTGACAGCAAAACATGATGATAACGTTGTTAGAGATAAACAATTCCCTTAAATTTCATCTAGATTGATCACATTATATATTTTCATGGTTACCGAGCTAGATTTCATATTTGAAAGACATAAACAAATAAATGAAATAAAAATAAACATTTAAACAGTAAAATAACGGCATAATTGTTATTTACGAACAAAAAAAGGGTGTCCATTGTGTTTTGTAAACAAAGATAATGGAAAAGTATCAACACTTATAAAACAACGATACGACACAAGAAACCTAAGATTCTGCCAAAAAAATAAATAAAAGTATTACTGTTTAGCAAAATGAATATCACATGAGAAAACAATAAACTATGAAAATGAAAAATGCTTTCAGTTTCAGTGTTCTAGGCGTTATAAAATATTAAAATTCTAAAACTTAAAAATTCTTAAATTTTTAAATCCATAAAATTCTAATGGACGTTCATTAGAATTTTATGAATTTTAAAATTATAAGAATTTTTAAGTTTTAGAATTTTAATATGTTATAACGCCTAGAACACTGAAAATGAAAGAGTTTATTGTTTTCTCATGTGATATTCATTTTGCTAAACAGCAATACTTTTATTTATTTTTTGCCAAAATTTTAGGTTTCTTGTGTCGTATCGTGGTTTTATAAGTGTTGATACTTTTCCATTATCTTTGTTTACACAACACAATGGACACCTTGTGTATTGGATTGATGTATGCCTTCTGATGGATGTACATATTACGGCTGTTTAGGCCATTTTGAACATCCCGTTTTTCATATGAGAAAATTATATTCTTTGTACAAAATGATTTCTTACTCTTTGATCTTGTACAAAATACCGAATAACTAAATATTTCTTAAATTGTTTTAATTCTGACATTAAGTATTTTCAATATTATTTTTTTTACTAGACTTTTCTTCATATTATTAGAAACCATCAACCAAAACTGTCACCAAAACTATCAACATAGGTTCCTTCAGTTTTTAAGTGATTCTAGCTGGCTATGTATGTATGTATGTATGTATGTATGTATGTATGTGTCTCACCTAAAATGTACAATGAATGTATAATACCATCTATGACTGATGTGAAACGGGGAAACTAACTAATTCACTTGAAAACAAATTCAGAATAACACAAAGAACAATAGAAAGACCAACGTTAGGAATAACACTAAGAGAGAGAAAACATAGATCAGAGACAAAATGGAGATGGGCTGGACACCTAGCAAGAAGGCTAACCGATGGTGCAAAGGTTAATAGATTGGTGCTATAGAGATTGCAAACGCAGTAAGAGACCAGACATACGATGGGAAGATGAGAAGAGAGGTTTTCTGGTAAAACATGGCAGAGGTTAGCACAGTCAAAGTATATATTTTTAAGTACATAGTGCTCAATATTTTAGTGAATAAATCAATAAAACAATGAAACAGAGCATATAAAAATGTTATATTTGTTATGGGATTCGTTACAGAGTGACAGTCCGTTTCATTGCCATATGCAATTATTCATCAGGCGAATGGGTTAAAAACAAATCATTTTATAAAAATATTTTCTTTGCACACGTCAGCACCATACTCAGCTCCTTCCACTTCTATTTTTATTCTTATTATTCACTTTTCTCTCATAATATTTATTGCTTATATATACATATACATATATACATGAGCCCTATAAATAAACGCACGTTTAGATTATATTCCACTTAAAAGGATGTTATTACAAGACGATCAAGGGATCATTTACAAATCTTAAAAAGAAAGAAGTTCAAGAATTTCGTGAATCTGTGACAACTGTGAGCAGGATTTCAGGCACGCATGTACACGTGTGCGTGATAACTTAAGTAGATACTTACTAAGCTCAGCTTAGTATATCACAAGACCAAATGAATGAAAATTGGGGGAAGAAGATTGTGTTAGGTCAATCATTTAAGTGGGGAGGGAGTGCCTGCTTAGAAAATCAGCATTCAAAGTTCTGTTTATTTTTACCGATTTTCTACTTCTGGCACCGGTGGGAAATACGTACGAACCTATTTCAGGCACGACGACGCAGACAAGATGAAAAATTATCCCCTCACCATTTCTCTAGTTTTCTCTCCTACATTTCTTTAAACCAGAGATCCAGATTTATATATATGCACATATCTATATGAGAGAATAACAACAAACTACTGTTATAGGTATCACTGTGCAGGTAGGTACAATCCTCTACTTTTTAAAACCCTGATAATGTAAGAAATTACTTTGATTCATTTCTATCAAAACTAAAAGATTTCCTCTGTCCTTTAATACAGTCTTGAATGTATAAAATCCATAATAGACAAGTGGTTTAAATATTTACTGGGTTCCAGCGGTATACATGCATATACACACTCTTCCACGCAAATGGTGGTGTTTTCGTTTCTTGTCTACAAGAATGCCGTCGTTTCTGTAATGGGGGACAGCACACCAGTGTTTATTTGAAATAAGAACAGTTAATATTTACCTAATGTTAGCGAAAGCAAACTACTGTGTCCTGTAAATCACACAAGAAAAACACAATAGGGCTTGGCCTCTCTCTTCTCACTGATATTCAATGAAATCTCGAC
Source organism: Architeuthis dux (assembly GCA_006491835.1). Lineage (NCBI taxonomy): Eukaryota > Metazoa > Mollusca > Cephalopoda > Oegopsida > Architeuthidae > Architeuthis > Architeuthis dux. The sequence continues at coordinate 6,542,950 of VCCN01003143.1, forward strand.
CCAGTCTGTTTGTTGAATCTGACTTTGTTGAACGCTGAACAAAGTGCTCTAACTCTACCGGACACCTCGTGAATGACTCTAGATAAAACGGTCAGTATAGATTTAAAGATTATCTCTATTTGTTCCTGGTATTGAGGCAGTATAAAATCGGAATTGACACGCAAATATAACTTTCTATCCTTCTTATATGTAACAAGTGATTTATGACCAGAGTTTACCGACATCCCATTTACTTAAATATTTTGACTTGCAGCATGATACGACCGAAACTTTTATGAATAGTGTCATTGAATATAAATGCTAAGATAAGTAACTTGCAAGATCGGATATGGCGACACACAAATCTATTTCAGTTGAGCTTCTCATCCGCCTCCCCCACCTTTCTCTCTTTCTAATCTACACACACTTTCTTATATAAGAAATTATATAGAAATACGCGCCGCTGTCCTTCCAGACTGTACGTCACCGGAAGTTCGTCTCTGGTTAATTTCTAGTAAGTGTTGTCCAACCCATTCATACAGTTTCTAAACTCGTCGTAATAAAAATGGATAAGAAAAAAAAAAAAGAAACAATAAATGACCACCAAGAAAAGGTCGCCAAAACGCTGAAAAGAAGACCAAAGCAATATTTTTGCCTTTTGCAAACGTTTGTTTTCTTTTTTCTCCTTTTCACTTGCTCTCTCTCTCTCCCTCTCTCTCCCCCCTCTCTGTATGCCCCACACACACTCTCACACACACCCCCTCTCTTTCTCACACAGATACGCGCGCGTGCACACACACAGAGACACACATAGAGACATACATATATATACACAGACACAGACAGACACACACACACACACACACACACACACTGATGTCCTTCTTAAGAATAAATGCGTGTATTAATGACTACATTTTCTGAAATGTGCTTGCTGATTTCAACCTAAATTTGTATATTTTCCAATGTTTCTTATGATATTCTTATGAACAAAAAAAGTTCCGAAAAGTTTAGGTTTCCTTTAAGGAAGACATTCAATACATTATCAACAAGGTTTGAATTATCCGAGTAGGTCTTTAAAAGGCAAGAACTGTTGGAGCTGATTGTTATTATAGCTTTACAACTTACTTGGCTTATTTATTTATGACTATCATTTATAAGACAATCGGTAGTATCATTTTTAATGAGGTCAGTGTACAAATATTAATTGTTTCATGGCTCAATTATTTAACTTGAGCCGATATTCTTGCAAAGTTTCCATTCAAGATACTGACTAGTGTTTTCCTTATCACATTTTCCTTCTACTTGTTAAATTGGTGTGCATACAGTAAGGACATGTATGATTCTACAAGATTAAAACAGACAACTGTGATTTTTATGCTTTGGTTTAAAATCAGCTTTTATTCTTTAAGCTAATTTTCGACAAAAAGCCTAGCATTTGGAATGCTGTCTTAGACTTTTCGGTCGTCATTTTATTGTTATGAGCAATGTGTCAAACTTGGAAAAATCTTCAGCAGGTTTGTACTTGAAGAGTGCAGATCTGATCTTAACACCTTATCGTATTTACATATCGAGTCATGACCTATGCGTGAACATATATCTAAAAAAACACAATAAAATAACATATCTTGGCATCTCTTTTGGGGATGCTCCAGTTTCCCACCCTTGCGCTAAGGCAGGATGCCAAGCGAAGCTACTCAGAAGTAAGAGAGTTAAACGGAGCGATACGAGAAGCAAGTACAGCCGGTTGGTTAACGTCCACTCGATTAAAGTCGATGCCAGATAGAGTGTGAAAGCACCATTAAAAACAACAAGATTTAATAAGGAATCTAACGTAGGCTACAAATTTAGAAATAGTTACACACACACAAACACAAACACACATGCGCGCATGCATGCACCCGGGATATTTACTAAGCTAAGATTAGTACGGCTTATGGCCAAAATTGGGGAAGAATAGAGTAGACATATCGTGTTACGCTTATCTTTCAAGTGGAAACGGCCTGCCCACCTGCCTAGAAAATCAGTATTGGAAAACCTGGCTTTTACTTGGACTCGAACACCGACCGCTGGCACCGGTGGGAAATGTTATTCTCACTATATGTTCAAGTTGATTTATCCATAATCAAAGAAACCTCATAAATCTAATGGAAACAATTATTCATTTTGATGAATCGTAAACTCTTTTGTATGGTAAACATGCACCGTATAGCCTGCACCTTACCTTATAAAGACATGCAATAATATTTGGATATATTTTCGCCGATTGAAAAATAGGGGCCTCAATAATAATAATAATAATAATAATAATAATAATAATAATGATAATGATAATGATGATAATAATAATACCTTTGCATTAGATTTTTGTAAATACCTTCCTTTAAGTTTCCAAATTTTGAAGAATCCTAAATAAATCTACTCCTATTACTTCTTAATTAACATTAAAAGAGATAAGCATGCATTTTTTACAATATTTATTAGGCCCACATTAGCAAACATATTCATATACGCATTATACATATCGATCTTACGTACCGAGCGGATGCAGACCATTGCCCAAGACAATAGAGAATTGGGAAGATTTCTATTCAGCGGTTAACCTACTTTAGTTTGAGATTTACACTAACGAATATAATATTTACTGCTCACTGCATAATAATAAATACTTTGATGAATGCTTAGATATTCGTGCAAAGGCGTAGCTAGAGATTTGGGGGCCAGGGGGCTTGGCTCCTTGAGGGGGCCCCGTCCAACATTTAGTGAGATTTTTCAGTAGAAATGCAGTAGATGAACTACTATTTATAAAGGATTTGGCCCCACTGCCTTGGGGGCGTTTTCAAATAGCCCTCCAAAACCCCCCATCAGCTAAGCCTCTGTATTCGTGTATCAGTAAGTAAAACACTCTGTGTAGTGAGTATGAGAGCGGATTTTGAGGAATTGGGGGAAACTGGGTTCCATGCATCCGGTTATAGTTCTGAAACCTTTCATCGGGTCAGTTGCAGCAACTTTTAGGGGGTGATAAATATAAATAAAATGTATATTTATCTTTCAAGCAACAGCAATATTGTATTTCATTCGTTATAACTAGAAAGGAAGCAATGTTTATGTTTAATGATTTGTCTTCAGAGAGCAATGCAAGTAACGAAAAATCAGACGTAAACAAGCCAAACCCACTGCATGCCTATTTAAAGGTACAACTCAGCACGCACCTGCATGAAACGCTTCAAAACTTATCAGATTAGGAAAGATGAAATGTTTCCTCTGGACTTTAGATAAAACCTTTGGAACAGATTTTCCCTGTTTTCCGGTACATGATATCAAAAGTTGTTGACCCGAAAGAGATCTCATAGTAAAATCCGGATCCCTGGTTGAAAGAAATGTAGAAAAGAAAGCTAAAAAAATAGTGATGGAAAGGGATCATTTTTGTTTTCATCTTGTCTGCGTCGTGCCTGAAATAGGTTTGTACGCATTTCCCACCGGTGCCAGAAGTAGAAAATCGGTAAAACAAAAACAAGACTTTGAATGCTGATTTTCTAAGCAGGAACCCCCTCCTCATTTAAATGATTCATCTAACACAACGCTCTCCCTCCAACTTTCCTTCGTTGGGTCTTGTGCTATACTAAGCTGAGCTTAGTAAATATATCTACTTAAGTTATCATGCACACGTATATACGCGTGCCTGAAATCCCACGCACAGTTTGTTGTCACAGATTCACGAAATTCTTGAACTTTTCTTCTTTTTTAAGATTTGTAAATGATCCCTTGATCGTCTTGTAATAACATCCTTTCATGTGGAATATAATCTAAACGTACGTTTATTTATAGGGCTCATGGGTCAAGTGGAGATCTGAACATTTAGAAATTTGAGATTCTAAAGTGTCATATCAGAACAATTTCAGCAAAGAGAAAATAAGTCTAAAAATCTTAAGTTTTTAAAAAATTAATATTTGTTTCTATTGTCAACTGCTTCTGACGCTGTACGAACGTTTCCTTCACAATTCCCACTGATCCGTTCTTGCAAAATGTTTGAAACCTAAGAAGTATAAATATACAGTATTCGATCATAAATAAGTACACCCTACCACCACTTTATAGACATTTAATTACACATTACACAACCAAAACGGATATTATCAGGTATTATTTATAACCAAACTCTACAGCATTGAAACTCTGAAAAAATATGAATATGTTGCCTTCCAAAGATGAGTACGCCACTACGAAACAACAGAGTTTCAATGCTGTAGAGTTTGGTCATAAATAATACCTGTTAATATCCGTTTTGATTGTTTAATATTCCATTAGAAATAATAAAATACTGTTATGTTTGGTTTAGAAGACAATTAACTTTCTATTAATAAGTGGTAGGGGTGTACTTATTTATAGGCGATACTGTATACTAAATAAATAAAGTCTGTGTCTACTTCGCACTAATGCCCTTGGGAAAGGCATGGATCGAGTTATGGTTAAATTAACGCAGGTTGAAGTGAGTGACGCCACTTCTAAAAAATCTATTTCACATACCAGGGCTGAGTGACTAGTAATGTAATGTGTGGAGCCTAAGCTTTGACGACTGGAGCCGTAGCCGGCGTAAGGGCCCTACTTAATTATCAGATATCGCATTCGTTGTTTCACTTAGAACAGATTCCAGTTTCGTTTGCAGTCAAATTAAGCTGTCATCCATTTCCCAATCTTAGTCAATTATTCTGTCTTAACTAATGTTTGAAGATTAATTATTAAAGTCAGATGTTAACAGTACATCAATGTGTGCAGCAATATTTAAAACAATGAAGTTTTCATAAATTCTGCCTTTGTCAAATTTCCAAAAGGACAAGCAAGTGGTTAATTGTCTCAGGATAAAAACGACATTCTCCAAGTCCAGAAGTTTGCTTCTATCTAAATTTGAAACCAATCTGACTGACACCACATCTGGTATTGAAACAATTGCTATTATCTGACGATTTATTGTTATTATGTCTGAAAGGTTTCTTTGCCTTGTTGGCAAAAATAATGCCTTTTTAATGCAAAACCTTTAATTTGTTTTTCAAAATTGGAAGTAAATTAAAAACAAAACAAAAACAAACTCTGCCATGTGTTTTACATCCTTTGGTAAGCATTTGCGGTTTTCCCTTCAGGAATATAAATATTGCAACTGAAGCTGAATTCCTTTTTTTAATTCAAGAATTAGACAACTATTTTTTAATAGGTTTAAGAACAATGACTTCCTATCTAAAATGAATCTCTATAAGCATTTACTTTCTATACGAACAATTTCGAAATCTTTAGTTTTTATACGAACAATTTCGAAATCTTTAGTTTTTATACGAATAATTTCGAAATCTTTAGTTTTTATACGAATAATTTCGAAATCTTTAGTTTTTATACGAATAATTTCGAGATCTTTAGTTTTTAAAATGCTATAATTACAGTTAGCCCACTAGATAGATGTTATGATAGATATATAGATAGATAGAAAGAGCGATAGAGTTAGAGAACTTGGTGTATATTTATTAGATTCTAGGTTAGAAGTTTAATCTTAGCTCATGTGTTTTGGAATTCTGCTGATCATTGATTCGCCTGCAAATTATTAACATTGTTATTTATTCACAAATAAAACTATAAAATTATCGTTCAAATGCTACAATGATAAATTATATTATGAACCGGCATTATGAGCTCAGATATGACTCGTTTTTAAGGTTGTATAGGTTAAGGTTATAGAAAGAAATTACTCATATCGTCAGCTAGCGATCAAACGCTTGCGAAATCTGTATTACTCACCAAATAAAAGCATAACCTTACAGGGTTGACAATTATTTTCTTTTTTACTTCTTCGAAAGATCACGGAGAATCCGATGTGTCAGAAGTAATTAAATGTCCGAATAAATATTCTTTATTATTCAACATTGGAAGCAATACGAAAAACAAACTGTAACAACATATTGAACAGCAGCTTTCTTCCGTATTTGAATTATTCATAATTTTACTTTTTATCAGTTGCTTGAACTCGGTGGAACAACATGTGTCAGAATTGAAAGTCCCCAAAACATGATATAGGATAAGTTCACCGATTCCGTCCGTACGCACACCGACCAAGCATATAGATATAAATGCATGTAATAAAATAAGGAAAACGTGCATTATAATCAGACTTACAAATAGATTGTGGCAACCTACTCAATTTTGGCTTTTGTACAGTGGGTATATCAAACTTAATCGACAAGTGAATTGCAGAGAAATAACATATGCTTAATGGACGCTCAAGTCGACAACTGACAGAACCAACACTGACAGATGCTAAAAATAATACTAATCATATCATGTAATCTATATACAGTATTCTTCAAATCAATAATCAAATTACATTAGCAACCTGCTCAATTCTATCAATTTATATATATCTTGACTAGGATAACACCAAGATAGATCCCCACATGCCGAAGGGTTTACTGCACCCATAAAACTTCACTCAGCAGACATTTCGCAGTTCACGTTCGCACCTCCTGAAGAGAAGATCAAACCGGTTGAGGCCAAGAACCCAACATCTT
>VCCN01003143.1:6572445-6586541 GCA_006491835.1 Architeuthis dux
GACGATTGAACTCCCTCTTGTTATTTGTGTTGTTAACACGACGTTTCGGCCGTTCTCAACAAATCTAAACCCGACAGAACGAAGACACAGAAACACCCGGGCCATGCGCTATAAGGGCTACCCCCCTTTAAACATAATTTCTGTTTAACCCATCACACTCGGATTTTACACCTGAAAAAGGCCGAAGAATGGATCGGCCGAAACGTCGTGCTTACAACACAAATAACAAGAAGGAGACGTGCAAGTGGAACGAGGACAGTTTCATCATTGTATATGGTTTGTTCGGACTAATTTCCTCGTATTTGTTGGAAAATGTCTCCAAAACTGTCAACATAGGTTTCTTCGGTTTTTAAGTTGGTCTGGCTGGCTATGTGCGTATCAAGCGTACAGGCCGCACCAATGGAACTAGAATGCTGAAAATTTAAACATTTACTTATTATGTCAAGAAAAAACATTGTTTTTCAAAATCGCCGCCCCCTAAATAGGGGGTTCAAATTGCAATGCGAGTTTATGCTAAATCGATCCCTTAGTTTGGGCATTCACGCTTGTTCTTTTTTGAAAATTCAGGTTTTTTTTAGTGATCACTGCCAAACAAAATGCGAGAGAATTAACTTATTCATTGATCACCCCTTTTCCAATTGTTCTTAATTGATCACCCCCAACACGGCATGCTGCCAAAGGACGTTAGAGTTAATTAGTCCGAACAAACGATATACAAAGATTAAAAGACCCTGTCAAACAAAGTTCAGATAAAAACAGAACAGTTTCATATATTTTTCATTCGAGTCTGTTTGTCTTCAATTATCCCGTTGACATGTGGCCATGATTAATTTCATGCATACATCTGGAGTCAGGCTTCATTAACCAGCAAACGATAAAAAAATAACTAAGCTCTCTTGAATACAGCAATAAAGTTGTCTCGTGTATAAGTAAGCCCTTGTATCTGAAGGCAAGGTATACGTGACTGTGCATGCTAGCTTTTCTGTGGTATATATTCGATATGGTGAAACATTCAAATAGGTTTACCGTCCCAAATTTACAAGAAACTATGTTTTTTCATTTACAAGCGCAAAAGAAGCTTTGGAGTGATGATGAGTCTTTGTGTACTTACGCAAAAGCAGTATTTCCCCCATGTTTCATTATACTGACTATCGTATACTTTAAGTTTAGTGGAGAGGAACATCAAAATATGTATTGATTTACAGAGAAAAAAGGATGTTGGTTTATATTTCTGCACTGACATTTTGAAGGGTAATTTGTTAACGTAATGAGTCTGTTTCTCACTGAGTGCCCCAGTTTTGTAGCCTTATATGAGATTAACCTAAGCTTAGTAAATAACTATGTGACAATTCCCTTAAGCAGAGACCGGGTCTGTATTAAACAGTGTGAAATGTTTATGATGTCGATTTAAATTCCATGTGATTGGAAGGCGGCTCTCTTACCAACTGAGCTAAACTGACAAGTCTTATATACCTACGGATTTATTTATCATATATACAAACGTTGCAGCAATCATCTTCAGTAGGAATAGAAGTAGGAGTGGAGTCTTGACTCTGCAGCAGCCAGGCATGTAGATATTTGTTACGCTTAGCTTAGTCTGGCACAAGGACAAATAGAAGGCAATTTTGGTTTGGAATATTGTGTTGCACCGATCTTCCAAGTATGAATGGCTTGCCTGCCTTGAAAATTGGTATTTGAAATTACAACTTTTTATCTGGGTTCGAACGCCGTCTTCTCGCATCAGTTGGGAATGTGAAACTATCTCAGCCACGAGGCAGGTCACACTAAAACACTACATTGCTATGTCTTCCCAAATAACTATAGTAATACTTCAATAGCATTCCATCGTATGTGTGCTCATTATTTTCCTTTTGGGTGTGTGTTCAATTTTGAATGAGTATTTTCTGTTAACAAGAGCTATAGGTTTTCCGCATTAGCGCGCACAAAAAACAAAATATCAGTGCCGTCTTGTTAAAGGCTTAACTTATCAACGGTCGCAACAAGCAGTCTACGCCTTAAACTACTTGAGCTTAGGATATGAAAAGAAACTTTGTGTTTTGATGAAGATAAACAGAATGATGATTACATTAGCAAGTTTGCATTTCCAATGTTCAGTAACAGAACCGAATCTTGTTGTTTTGTGACGATTAAGGCTTTTAAAACTGTTTTAGAAATATGAATTCAGGTGGAAAATTACTTTGCATTCTGTTAATTTAGTTCTGTCTAGAATAAGAAAAATAACATAAAACTTCACATAATCTTGAAATATTTCTGTTTTGTTCCCCTTTTAATATTCTTTCTATATTAGAACCGTCAAACAAAACTGTCACCAAAACTATCAACATGGGTTTCTTCAGTTTTCAAGTAAGTCTGGCTGACTATGTATGTATGGGTCACACGTACAGGCCGCAATAAAGGGCTGAAAATTTAAACATTCTATATCTATAAATAACGTTTTTTTTGTTTGTTTTTTTTTAAATTCCCCACTTAATAGGTCCCCCTAATAAAGACTTATTTAGTGGGGAATTTAAAAAAAAAAACAAAAAAAAGTTTTTAATTTACAATGTAATTTTATGCTAAGTTGGTCCCTTAGTTTGTGTTCAGCAGCGTTCACGCTTGTTTTTTGAAAATTTGAATGTTTTTAGTTATCACAGCCCAACAAAAGGCGAGATAATTAACTTATTCATTGATCACCCCTTTTTCAAATTTTTTAATTGATCTCCTCTAACACGACATGCTTCCAAAAGACGTTTGTCACGTGACAGTTTTTATTGCGTGACTAACCAGACCTGTTTCTCTTAATAGTTACTTTTATTTTTTCCAAATTTGTAATCGCATTAATAACAAGATCAGTGGAAGTATATTGAATTGCTTTTATGATTGGCATAATCCTACTGAATTAACACATTGAATAGAGCCTTGCACCATGTCTTCAAGACTTCTAAATGAGTGTAAAAGGTCTACAGCAACTCCCTTGTCCACCGCTTGGTTTATCGTCGACCGGCTATTTAACTCGTTAAAATGTGTTTCACAATGCTCAAGCTAACCATTACTGTTCAGGAGTGAAAGAATATTACTTTAGAAACCACAGGGCCACATATTTTTAGTAGAAAACCAGTTTTATCCCAACACACCCACGCGTTAACACCCTCCCCCATATATATATATATATATATATATATATAAATAAACGTTGCTTTTCGCCAATCTATTTTATAAAATGTCAAGCTGAATAGATTTAGAAAGAAAACCGTATCCTCACAGTCAAATGCTGTACGATTGTTTGGTGCGGCTTTGATTTTAGGTGGGCAGCAGACATTGCCAGTTCAAAGGCGTATTTTATTATAAACATCGTTCGTTAAGTATTTTGGTTTATAAAAGGTAAACCTACATTTGGGGCGCGGTTTTTATACAACTATTAATACTATTTATTCTTGCTCCAGATCCATTAATGGTAATCTTTACATATTTTTTGCATATATGTAACAAGTTCCTAACGAGAATTTTGATAAGAATTTCTGTTGTACGCAACCACACATCTACATATTGCATTAATTACTGATATAAATAAATTAATAATAGTTCTGCTTTTTAAAAATACATGAAGCACGGCGAATGATTTTTTAATGGAATTATAATCTGCTTCATCTTCAGGTAGTCTTCAGAAAAGTACGCAGAGGCTGTTTTAGATTCCATACCCAGTGACCTACAAGGGACTCTCGATAAATGCAGACTTTGTCTAAAATGGTGAAAACGCACCCCTTTTTCGATTAGTATTTTATTAATCTACCGTAGCAGCCAAGTAATTTGAGAACTTGGGCTCCATTGATGTCTTCTGTTTGCTTTGTAACTGGCAGTAACGCATGGTTTATCACATTTAAAAGCGAAATTGGCAAAATAATTGCTTTGATCCAAATTGCTTTGACGGCATGTTGGTACTGAACAATCAAGACGGCCATTTTTTCCAGTATAAACACATAAATTTGGATTTTCAATTACAGGTATCCCTTCTTTTCTAATGTTCGCATTACGCCACTTTTTTCGTTTTAACGAAAAAAAGGCGAAAAGCGAAAATAGTGTTTGTTTTGCAGCGAGTCGTTATAGAGTCACCACGCATCCTCCACTTCTTTATCCTATACCCAAGGCGGACCATATAACTGGCCTTGCAGCCACGCGAATCAAGTATCTGACTGGAGGCTACAAAATTGGAATGAGCCGTAAGCAGTGTTGCTTTCTATAAAACATTAAGAAGAAAATCTAACCCAGAAACTTTTAGTTTATTCAAAGTTTTATAGTTTTATGTTATACTCCTGTTGGATTGTCTTAAGTAAGTTTACTATAAAATGTGATTAAATTCTTTATAACTTAGAAAAAAATAATAAATAAAATGTGCCTGGTAAATGTTTTTCTGAACTACTAATAATAGTACTTCACAAACTTTTAACGGAAAAACGATACGCGTCGAGAAAAAACGTTCAAAACTTGTATAAGAATTATTTTTATTGTAAGACATATTTTTTCCATTAGCAAGAAGAATAAATGAATGGATTTCTGGGGTAAATTTTCTTTTTAAAAAAGAGTACACTGCTTACGTCTCATTCGAATTTTGTCGCCTCCACTCAGATAGTTGATTCGCGTGGTTGCGAGGCCTTATTTATGGTCCGCCTTGCCTACACCTCATTCTAAAATCAAAGAAGAATCATGGGTGTATTTTAGTTCCGACTGCATTTGAACCCTGTTTACGTAGGTACGGTTTCAGCTTTTCTTTTTTGTTACCTACTGACTTTACCGCTACTCCACAATTTACCCCGTTTAGCTACACTCATTTTCTGCACAAAGTAAATATTTCTTAACAAATGCTGATTAAACATGGAAATTTGACAATTCTTTTACCCTGAATTTGTTTTGATTTAGCAAGTTTTGTAGTCAATCTGTATTCTCTGCATTGAAAACGAGGCAGAACCGTTTTCAACTGTGCATTCAATCTCTAACTGAGGGGGAAAAGGCGTTGCGAACTTTTGAACACACCTAATACATTGTCTGATTAATCTCTATTCCAACGACTCTCGAGTAGTTAATAGAAATTGTTTTAACAGGATTCTTTGACCTGATGCAATTAAAACGTATCAAATAGATGACTTGTCATTTCAATCAAAAGCGCATATTCCTGCTGTTCCTATCTGTACGGAAACCATTTTTTTGCATCCGTTTTTCTGTGCGTAATTGACAGGCTGACATGCAATTTGAAATGCAGCTGCTTCACATTAAACTGGTTTATGATGTTCGTGAGTTGTGGTATTTGATGATAATTTAGTGCAATATCCACGGAACTTGCAATCCAACACCTTGAGCCTCATAAACTCAGAGGTCACGTCATAACAGCATCATGTTACTCGGAAGGATGAGATAGTTTTTAATATCTTTATTATTTGTATGTGGTTAGTTACAGCTCTAAAATGGGTTTTGTTCCAGTTTGAAGATAATTGGTTTTTTTTTCCTCTCAAGCGAACTGCTTTTATTCAAGTGTACAAAAATATAAAATTGGATTTAGTTCCGAATCTCTTGTAAAATATTTCAAGTAAATAAAAAATTAAAATTATCCTCTTTTGCAAATCTTATTCGCAAATGTTAAGAATTTTCTTTAACCATAAAATGCTTTTATGACGATTGTAAACGGTAGCGCCGGTCAAGTGAACCAAAGGCGTTAGTTCTTTAATCCAGTGTCCAAATTAAAAACTCTCTCCCTTATTCCCAAACCACGCTTACGGACGCTAGCAGCGTCACGAACTACGTCACACAAGATGTGTCCATTTTAGGATCAATTAACAATTTAAATCGAACCCCCCACCCTAAAAACATATTTTGGGGGTTGATTTTCAAAAACTAATTTGCTAAAAACTTTACCCGGTGTCACATTTGTACACAGCGGTAGGCTGTCTCAGACAGACGGACTGTCCGTCCATCTGTATGAGACAGCCTACCGCTGTGTACAAATGTTACAATGTGACTTTTGGTGAATTATAATAAGAAGCTTCGTATTCAAAAGGGGGGAACATTCAGATTGTTTTTGTTCATTCACTGCTTTGCTGCGTAACGCCAGGATCAAATACTGACTTATGGGCTTGTTGAGGAAGTCTAACTTATTAGCATAACGTTTTTAACATTTTTTCTTACAGTAAAGAAATAAAATTAACATATGGTAGGATGTCTTTATGAGGAAGTTTGATAAGGAACCCAAAAAAAAAACAGTTAGAAGAGCAATCAAACCGACAAAATATGCTACCTGAGGTTATGACACGAACGGGTTAGTCAGGTGTTTCAAGGACGCAGTTGAACAGAACAGTACATTTCAAACATTGCCTGTTGTTTGTTTTGTTACATGAACGAATCTTCCCCTTTTTCTCTCAAGATTATTTTGAATAGCAACGAACTTACTTATTCTTTTCAAGCACAAATTAAACTCTGGCAAGGTTATTATTTACCGAGCGGCCTCTAAAGTTTTACAAAAACAGCGCTCGGAGAAACCTTAGCCTCTCTCGGGAGGAGGATGCCATTTGGTGGCAGATAGTCTTTTTCTTTGAATATTTCGATGTAAATCTTGTTTCTTCGTTCGTATGTATCAAATCCATTTAGAAACATAGACCACACGCACGTAGGCGGAAAGAAAAACAATTTGGTTGTAAATATTTCAAGAAGAAAGGTTCGTTAAACCTTTTTCATGCGGATTAATTGCCTAGCAACATAATTTGTTTTACTACTTGTTATAAGCCAATTACTTCCTGTAAAACATTAAAATATATTAGTTAATCCCCGTGACAAGAAATCACGGATATACGGGTTTTCCTTGCTATCCGAATCTAAGAACTATTGAAGCTTTTCGTAAGCCAAAATGGCGTAAAGTAATTACCATTAATTCACATGGGAATTCTTTTTAGCGTTCCCAGACCCCCAAAATAGTGAGTCTGGTATGCCAGATTGAGTCATCGGAGGTATAGGAGACTATATATAGTATAGGAGAGAGAGGAAGGGGTGGGCGCTGCCTCTATAATGGCTCGCTGCAAAACAAAAGTTGAACACTGCTTTTGCTTTTGGCCTTTTTGGGGAAAACTAAAATGTGGCGTAAAGCGATGACTACCTGTGTTTGAATTCTATCAGATTATTTTTTAAGATTGATTGTTTTGTTTAATGGCACATCGACCCCTGGTGGGTCATTTAGTGGCGAATTCGGTTTCTTTTTGAATACACAATTTATGTAGACGAATTATTGTGGACAAAAGGTTTCTTTTTGTTTTTTATTAATAGAGTCTCGCGACTTTGGTGAAAGAACAGGTAGCCCCTGTTTGTGGGGGTCTTACCCCTCTGCAGGGGATGCAGTCGGCGTATTCTAGGCCCCAGCCGACAGGGCCGTTTAAGAGAAGAAACTAAAAAAAAGACTCGTTACAGTGGAAGAGTGCATTGTTTTAAATAGTGGGTAGGAGATAGTTTTATCAGCAAAGGTATTACTTTCAAGTAGAAGAGTCCATGGTTACGGTGAGAGAACCAAGAAAATCACACTGTGCATTATATAAGTAGATTTTTAAAAATAAAATGCCTTTTTTTGAAAAGAATATTTATACTTTTATTTTTTTGTAAGAAGTCCTTTTTTTAAAATTAATTTCCGTTTTGCAAGAATATTTGTCAACATTAGTTCATTTTCAGAAATGATCATATTCAAGTCTGGAGGGGAAATGACGGCTAAGGAACAGAAAATGAATAACTGAGAGTAAAAAGTTGGAATTTTTATGAAATTTAAGGACACAGCCCTTAGACATAATTTTCCATACTTGTTTTCAAAAATATATGTAAACCTTAAATTTTATATTGTAATTCAAACTTTGTAATAAACACAATTATAAAACAAAAACATGGAATGTTTTGACTCCTATGCAACCAGGGTGGTCCATAAGTTGCATAGGAGTTAAAGCATTCCATGAATTTTTTTTCATTACAAAGTTTGAATTGCAATATAAAAATTTAAAAGTTTAAATTTATTTTTGGAATCAAGTGAGGAAAATTATAAATTGTCTGTGATCCAACTTTCTAAACCTGAAATAACAAAAATTTAAAAGGTAATTAGAAAAAAAATTATTGACTTTTTAAACTCCTATGTAATTTATGGCCCACCCAGTGAAAAGTAAAGATAGGAAAGATATAATTATGTGGATTTGCACACGGGCAAATGGAGAAATAAATTAGATGGGCAATTCAAATCATGAAAATAAAACATATATTTCATTTTCTGGCATATCTCTTGGCAGTTGGCTCTATTTTCTATCACTTATCTCTTCCTTTCAGATGCTGTACAACTGTGAAACGCGGGGCGCACAAGAGGATAATTCGAATATATTGGGGTTAATTTGGAATTTGGGCGTGTTGAGAGAAAAGCGTTCCGTGACTAAAAACTGAGTCATCTTAAGTCTTAACTGATTAAGTCTTAATTATACAATAATTCCTAATTTTACTATAGATTCCAGAGTGACTAATGCTTGGCTCATTAATTTGTGAGGCAATTGCGTTGGTAAAAATTGATAAAGATCTACTTCCGTTAACCAAGTCGAAAAAAAAAAGAAAATAGAAACAATTTTTGTGCTTTTAATCCGTTAGACTCTAACAATCATCCTGGGATTTTTTATTTTTCAGAAATAATGATTTTTTTAAAAGGTTTTACGAGGGGGTTTCTATTTACAATGTAACTGTATGGTAAACGGGACCGTTACTTTGCGTCCATTGTATGGAAGTGAGACTTCAAATTATTCGGTTATTTCCCTTATGAGTTTTCTTTGATACTCTAATGACGATTTTTTTGTGCTTTCATTAAGTTCTTTTGCTGGGGGCCATGCCTAACAACATGCTTCAAAGCCTAACTTCCATATAACAGACTGAAAGTAACGGCCCCGTTTGCCATACAGTTACATTGTAAATAGAAGATATAGAGAAAACTTGAAAACATTTTTTCTAAAAACTAACAACTTCTACGAAGATTATTAGGGTCTAGCGGAATAAAAGCACAACAAATTACTGGAGAAAAAAAAAATTGTTTCTATTTTTTTTCGACTTGGTTAACGATAGATCTTTACCAAAAGATTTAATAAATGCCCTAAAGTTCAATTAACAGTATTATATTATTTCTTTTACAAAGAATTTACCACATGATATAAAATTACATTTTTTTATACTAAGGTGGACATTAAATTTGTTAAGCTGTCGAAGTTGGGCATGAAGCAACAAAGGTTAACTAACAACCACTGATATAATTAAAAAAAGAGATAGTTACAATTTCGTGTAAGCATGAAAGAGCTGAAACTTCATTATGTTTTTTTTATGTATTGTCAAAACTTTTAATTGGGTGTAAATTGTATATCTCTATGCAAGTTGAACCTCTTTAATCCGACAAGCTTGGGACCTGGCCATTGCTGGTTTACAGAAACTGCTGGAATACAGATATTGATCTTTAAAAACCATTCTTTCAACAAAAAAACTTTTTAAAATTGCTCCTTTTGTTTCTTTAAATTATACGCAGTAGACGACCCAACCCATAGTACTCACACAAACTCTTCACATTCGTCTTTTCAAGCATAGATAAAGTTTTATGCTTACGCTTTTTAGCACTAGTACCATCTTCTGTCCCTCTTGGTCTCTTGGATGATATCCTGAAGGGCTAAATTAATAGGACTCTGTCAACAAAACACTCGGCTGCAGTGTCAACAAAGTTTGGCGCCTAAGCACAGCCAACTGCGTCGCCCTGGTGGCGGATTCACCAACAAATGGCAGCAGATTCAAAACATGCCGGACTATAGGAGTTCCTGGACCACAGGATGCCGTATAAAGAGGTTCAGCCTGTACTACACAACATTCGCTAATTTTATGTAATAGTCATATTACAGTACCCATGTGTTATTCGGATTTTAGCCTATGGTATTTGACTGAGAACGTCATTCACTGTCAATCACCCCTGTGGTAAAATCTGTGATACTTCAGGGTATACATATCTAAATACGATTTTATCCTGCAGATTATTATTACCTACCATCTTTATTTGCCTCTGTTGCCCATTTTTCTCAGGTGTCCGGGGATCTAGTAAATATTTAAAGGAATTTTGCATTCATAAACTGTACGTGTTTAGACACCCACTGCCCTCTTAAGTTTCCACAGGGACTCCAGTTTCAGTAATCCTATGCCTTTTTTTCAGATTAGGGATCCTCGAGCAATCAACCAGTCCTCAATGATACATATCCCGTGAGAATACATGTCCTGCGTTCCACCTGCATACCCTGAAGATCATTTTTACACGTAGCAAAAACATACACTTTAATACCACACCTACATATACGCATATCATGTGTACGATAATCTGTTATCTCTGTTTCTATTACACGAGATTTTGTATACGCTTATTTATTTTTCTACATCAAGATATACGGGTTTCGTGATGAGGATACATTATCTACGGTTGGTTGCAAAAGTCTATACCCCACCCGAGGAAAACTTGTAAAATTGCGTGTTGTGCATAAATCTTTCTTTAATCGATAATGCTTTACATCATTTTGTATCTAAAATTTGGGAACAAAGATAAACACTTTACTGCAAGAATTAATTTTTTTAAAAAAATCACTTTTACATAAAAAGAAATGTGTTGCAAAACTCTATGCTCTTGACTAATGGTCAGTAGAAGCTGATCCTCTAATGATGATATGCTATCTCTATAAAATTCTTCAAGTTTAGTGGTCACAAATTCTGTTAAAACTATTATTGAACCTTTTATTACGACTGTGAAGTTCAAAATGCTTGAAAAGGTAATATGTACGAGAAATGTCAGGTGAATATGGAGGATGCTGCAAGACTTCATATCTCAATTCTTTAAGCTTAAACACACTCAGCTAAGGGGTGTGGGATCGGACACTGTCATGGAGCATTTCATTCAGTTCATGTGAGACCCATATTTTTAAATCTTTTCTTGATATGGTCACTGTTAGAGTCCTAAAGTCTATAGAAAGTACTCAAACCGTTCTTCGTGGATCGTTGGCCACTGCTGTCGATAATTCTTCACCATTAAGAACAGGTTTTTGGCCTCCCTCCAGGTTTATTATTGGTATCCATATTGCCATATTTAAACATATGGAACCAATGCTGAACAGTTCGCATTGTAGGAGTGTTCACTCCAAGTGCTTTGTTGACGTTATCAGCAACGTGGGCAGCATTATGTCCTAATTTGAAATAGTACTTGAAAATTAGTCTCACCTCTTGAGTAGACAGCATTGCTGTTAAAGGGCTCAAACACATCTAATAATAGTGAATTATATCTCTATTTACATTGAATCTAACAAAAAGATGCAATTACATTAGTAAATCTTTCACTTTTAGCATTATTCTCTATCCTGTAATAAAACAAAATTCCATGTGTTAATATTTCAATGATTGCCTGCAGTCGCTTACAATTGTCGGATAAAAGTTTTTCATATAAAGCTGGATGTATTTTTTACAATTCTTCATAGCGAAGCTGTTTCATTCTCGCCAGATTTTATGTTGATCTGCGCCATTTTGAGTTGTCGCCACAAATTTTTCTTGAGCTTTGACTCGGTCAGTTCAGAATTATGACTTTCTTGCACTGATCTTTCGACGCCTTCTGTTATATCCAATAAACACACATCTATCAAACAAGCTTTGTGATATACCCAATCAACACATACCAGGCGCTATATCCAATCAACACAACAAAAGTTTAAGTAGGTACTTAAAGAAATTTTATGAATAAAATACTCAAATAATCCCTAATAATCATAAATTAACATTAATGGATATGATATATTTTTTATTTTTAAATAAAAAAAGAAAGTATTATGTCCATTGTCTAATTTGTCTGATAGAGTAAAAAAAAAAGATTTGGACCCCCCTGCTCAAAATCCTGGATCCACCCCTGCACACATACCGAACTGTATTGTCCGATAGATCCATTGCTTTGAATTATAACAAATGATTCCTCAAAGCGTGTAGTAAGAGAATCTAAGTTCCCATTAACATTCCGCTGGAGAAAGGGCCGGTGGAATGACACAGAACAATTTAGCCATTCATGTTATTCTATTTTGCTTTCTACGGCCCATAAACTTACCTCTATAAACGTGTCACTCTTTGTCGCAAACATGTGTTAACTGCAAATATCCCCAAAGAATATGTACTACTGCTCTACAAAGCGACGGTCTAGATTTGGAATGGGGAGAGATGTTAACAAAAAAAAAGAAGAAAGAATTAAGGAAAAGGTGTTAAAGATTTAATGTGAGTACGCGTTTCAATCAATTATAGTCCCCAAGAGAATCGTGAAAGCCTAAAGAATTTGACATAGTACTGTAAGTGGACGTTCATTATAAAGAAAGCTAAAGTAAACTCATTGCATTTTTACCTCACAGTAATATGGGGCCTTTACTTCTGCTGATGTATATATTGCTTCACAGATGCTTACATTCATATCTGATTGCTGTTAGCATTACATCAGATAACACTGGGCAACCTTTTGTCCCCATCCGAAAAAAAGCTGCCGAGGAATATCATTTGCTATTGGTGTATGTCGTCGTTGTGTCCTTTTTCTCAATTGGCTAACTTTATTATTCCTTAATATATTTCAATGAAGTTTTGTATGTAGGTTTGTGGAGAGATTCTACCTGGGGGATGATGAGTTATGGCCGATCCGATTGTTTGATTACATTTGATACGCAACGTTATTTTTGTTTACAATTGAGAAAATTTCGCAAATCTTCACCGATTTTGCTGAAATTTGGCTATAATGCTGACAAAACCCCAGGAATTGAAAAATGGAGAGTTACGGTCGATCCGATTGTTTACATTTTATATGTAAATAACCATATGACAACGTGCAAAAAAATTGAACTTTGCAACTTCTGGACCGATTAGAATGAAAATCGTTATGAGAAGAAGAAGAAGAAGAAGAAGAAAAACGTCTTTATTTAAGAACATACACAAATAAAAGCACTGTGTGTGTGTGTGGGGGGGGGGGCGTAGTCTTACCGTAAATGTACTTTTCCGCCTCAAATTCCACATCCACTTTTTATCTCTTCGACAATTCCTTGAGAATGGGTGTCACCGACCCAGCACCAGCTTTGTAATCCTATAGTAGAATGGTGACTCTGCTAGAGTTACACGTTCTACTTTCTAGCTACTACTTTTTTTTTCTCACCCATCTCATTTCTTTGTCAAAATAAAACTAATTAAGCCAATTTTAATATGCGGTTTTACGGTTAACTTTTCCATTAGCTGTTTATGAGGTATCAAATTACACTGCGATTGTGTTCACGCGGGTATATTTTGCCTACTTTAATTCCGTAACATCTTCAACTTATATAAAAACATTGAAAATGTGCCTGATATAATACGTGATTAACCTTTTTATACGATATTTTCTATTATTCCAACAATAGCTTCCCGAAAGAAATGTAGAACGCAGTGCATTTTACAACAGCTATTTTCTTTAGATTGCTAATTATTTCGAGAAAATTACTTAATCTGACTTCCGCAAAAGAAAATTCCTTTAAAAATAATGATTAGCGCTAGCCCAGGATAAATACATTTCGGATTACAATCTAAGTATATTTTTTTATTATTAAAAGAGAGGCTTTATATTTTAAGTAATTTATTTTGTCATTCACTCAATAATGTATTGTCATTCATTCTTTTCACTAACCCGAATCCAACGTGTTTGGTAATCAGCACCGATCTTTGTTATCAAAATAGATACAATGCAAAAACATACCATGTGTTTGATATAAAAATCTAGATAAATTCTCCATGTAATTTGTTTTTCATTTCTTAGCAAACAAACACTTTATTCGATCGTTTTCATATCGGTGAAACAATTGGTGTTGTGGTATTTTAATTTAACAGCAACAGTATATTAAAATATTCTTGTTTAGTTGTCTGATATTCTAATCGGAATTACATCACATTACTCACTTCCCATCACAGCAAAACAAACACCAACATCACGATATTAAACGTTATATTAGAAATCAACCAAAACTGTCAACATAGATTTCTTTAGTTTTTAAGCT
>VCCN01003143.1:6628850-6644888 GCA_006491835.1 Architeuthis dux
TGTATTGATGACTTCATCCAGTCGAGGCCCTTGTTTGAACAATAAATATTTGTGGTGTAAAATAAATGATTTGTCACCATTAGGTTACATACTTATGTGATGATGAGTAAAAGTTACAAACAGTGACTATATGGCTAATGTTTAACAAAAGGGAGGGGGGGGGCTAATGCTAAAAAGGAGGGGATAATGTTAAAAACGTGGGGCTAACGTTGCAAAAGGGGGGTTGTTAATGTTAAAAAAGAGGCGAGTTTTCAGAAAAATAGGGCGTAATGTAAAAGGGGCGTAATGATAAAAAAAGAGGACGTAATGTTAAAAACATATGGGAGGGGGGGCTAATTTGCTACAAACCTGCTTAGGGGTCACATTGGTACGCACAGAAGATATGTTGTGTGGTTTCTGTCGTAGGCTGTCACATACAAACGGACAGACATTTGCTGAATTGGGCGTGATTAATTAAAACATTAGAAAAAGGGGTGATCAATGAATAAGTTACTTCTCTCAGATTTTGTTGCGCAGTGATAACTAAAATTCTGAATTTTCAAAAAACAAGCGGAGACAAACTAAGGGTTCAGTTTAGGATAAACTCACATTACAAATTGAACCCACCACTAAAAACCTATTTAGGAGGGGGCTTTAAAAAAAAAGTTTTTTTCTTAACATAATAAGGAGTAAATGTTTAAATTTCCAGCCCTCTAGCTACATTGATGCGGCCTGTACGCGTGATACATACATAGCCAGCCAGCCAGCCAGCCAGCCGGACCAACTTGAAAACTGAAGAAACCTATGTTGACTAATTATAATGAGACTAATATGATATTCTATACTAAACAAACAAGAATGACGAAGCACGTTGACATTTAAGAAAGATTGAAAGACATTTATGAAACGTTTATGAAACATTGTGTTTTGGTTTCGAGTGAAGTCGTGGGCGTATGGGAACTCTTTGCTTAAGAGGGGAAAAGTGTGTGTGTGTGGGGGGGGGGATTTTCCCGAATTTTTACACAGATTCAAAACAAAAGTGGCGGAGGGCTTGATTTGCCCGAATTTTTACACAGATTCAAAACAAAAGTGGTGAGGGCTTGATTTGCCCGAATTTTTACACAGATTCAAAATACAAGTACTTATTTACAATAAAGAAAAGTCTTTTTATCAATAGACGACACACAGTCAGTACAAATCACACAACATGCAACTTAGAAGAAATATTGTTTTCTGACTTTCTTGGTAGCAAAATATCAATTGCCCGAATTTCCCCTCCTGTTTTGCCCGAATTTGGGGACGACCCCCCCCGTGGCCCGTACGCCTATGCGAAGCACGTTGACATTTATGAAAGATCAGGAAAAAAGATCAATTTGTAAGAGAAAACTATTTGCGTAAATTCGTGTGTGGTGGAATAAATTCAGCCAATGAGTAAGTGTGTGCCTTATGTTAACTCTTAATATGCCACAATCCTTTTCTCTTATTATGATAGTATTTGCTTCATTGCCAGAAAAAACAATTGTTTCGCCCATGCAGTATTTACTGAATGTTATACTGCTTACACCATTCCCATTCATAGCTAAACTTAGAAACATTTTATGTGTTAAGGATAAAATAAAACAAAGAAACAACTTGAACTAATCTTTTTCTTTCTTTCCCTGCAGTAGCAAATTGTTTAGAAGGACGAAAGACAAATTGTAAATTAAAAAAATATACAAATTACCACATCTTCATATGTTTTCTTGATGTTTTTTTTTCTTCCGCATTTTCTTCCGCATTTCTTTGATTTCTGGCGGCTGTTAAGTACCAGATTCTGACCTGCCCCCAGTAAGTAAACTAAGGAATTCGTGGAATACAACGTACAGAGGCGATGGCTGTGACGGTAGTGTGCTTTGTCTAACATCGACTCAATGTGCTGTGAGGCAGACTTGCATTGTTGATTTTCATGTTTTCTGCCATAACAAAGCGAACATGTGGAATTGATATAGACATTCAAAAAGTTAAACAATTCACTCAAGAGTTCGCACATAAATGCATCAGCGTAGAACCCTGGTTCACAGACATTTATTTCCAGAGCATCCTTCTCGACTTTGGACAAAACCTAGACCCCAGACCTCTAACTAAGACATTCAGAAACCATATTCCAAACAGACATTTATTTTGATAAACTCCAATCTTACAAAACCTAGCGCAACCGACTGTGCCAATGCCAGTCTCATGTTCCATTCTGCATTAAGTCTATTGCGCTGCTTAGTTTTTATTGGCGTTTGGTACATCTATCATGCATCTCGCATGTCAGTGGAATTAATAAAAAGAAAATAGAAAGCTGTCAGCGTCTTTAGCGCAGATGTGTACTTCAGAAAGATATCTTCACTTCACACCAGTTATGATTTTTGGCAGCTGCTAAATGTTTTTTCATTCATTCAGCTTTTCCAGGCACCCCTAGATATCCTTTCACGTCCCTCTTTAAGAACCATTGGCGCAGAAGACTGGTCGGAAAGGAACTTGAAGAAAACAAGATTTTATTTTAGTAGATTCTTTATTTCACACTCTGTATATTAGAAAGGGCGTCTGTATTCTGACTATATATTGTCGTTTCATTAGGACTTATTTAGTAGCCGAAGTAGCTGCTTATTTCCCCATAGGTGCCAATTGGTGCTCAGGTAAAAGCCAATATTTCAAATGTAAATTTACAAAGCTGAAAAACCGTTACCCAGAAAATCTTCCAACACCCAATGGCACTAATGTTAACAAATATCTAGATGATATTAGATGATGTAATTCCAGTGATTCGGTGATATTGCATATGTGTTCTTGAGGAAAAAAAGGAAATTGAATTCAATGTTGATGTCGATGAATAATACAAAGTACCTTGCATGTATACGATTGGTGCAATACAGTCTTCTTTTGATGTGTCCTTGTGCCAGCTAAACAACACTTATTCTAAATACAGGGTGGCCCGAAAATAACCTCAAAACATCATATTTTAAATAGGAACGTATCTACTTACTTTTAGGCCTCCCCCTCTCTCTCTCTCTCTCTTTTATATGTATATATATATATATATAATATATATATATATACTCGCTTCACATACTCCAATAAATGAACACATTTGGTCTTTCTCACTTCCCAAATATGCATTGACAATGAAACCCGTTCGAAACTGCATTCCGCATTACACAAAAGAATAAAATACAATAATGATCTCTTTCATACATACACTCCTGGTTTATCTTATTGTTGTGTCACCAAATTACATACTCATCATTTAATAATAAAAATGTTTTTTACTTCCCGAATGTATAGCTTATATTACTTAAATTTACAAACGACTCGATGAATAGCAGGAATAATCTTTTTCGTTGTTGTGGGATTTTTTATTATGAAATATGAATTATACCCGTTTGTCGTTATGCAGTCCTTTAGAGAATATCCTAACAGTATTTTCTTTGCCATTCATTTTTCAATGTTTTGATAAATCTCTTAGTCAATAAGATAAAAAGATAGAAGACTGTACTAATGGAATAGCACTGTAAGCATACCCATAACTCTGTTTATTTAAATAGTAGCCTTGTTTGATTGGTCTTCGAATAGGTGTGGCACTTGTTAGCCGTCTTCTGGCGTTTCAGCGTAATAAAACAATTTAAAAGCTTAGTAGACTGAACAACATTGCAAATGTTATTAAAGTCTAGGAGAATTGAATCTTGATTTATTTACTATATTGACGTTAAGGTTCAAGGCGCCTTAATACTATATTGATAATCATAATCACAATAAACCCGTTCACTGCGTCATTTTATAAACTTTGTGTATTGATCCCGGAAAGTCATTCATCGTCAGATTTGGAGTTGCTGGTTTTGCAGGACAGAGCCGACCCGCGGCATAAGCGAAGTAAGTAGCTGCTTAGGAACCCGTGGCCACCAAAGAGCCCCAAGAGGCGGTGGGGGACCTCCAAATCAAATTCAGCTTAGGGCCCCACAAAAGCTTGGACCGGCCCTGTTTCAAGATAATGATTCTGTCTTACACAGAAACGTTGTTGGTATTTTCAGATTCAACAAAAGAATTCTTTAAATTTGTCAACTGAGATCTAGAAACATGGTAATGACATCTTCGTGAATAGTTACGTGTTATCCGAGCATATAAAAAGCTGCGAAGTGAACTCAGAATTTGGCTGAACTTTTCAGACTCAAATAATCTGAGCCAACAATATCACTCTAAAAGAAAGAATTGTATCTTAAACGTTTTGCTCGACTTGTTCTTGCCATTGTGTGACCTGTAAAGAGTCACTTGACTACATAAGAGTTTCGGAATTTGTGTTTATGTAATCAAACAGGCAAAAGTGCCTACTTTTTCTAAACATTGCAAATCTTTCAGTCAATTAGGAGTGTACATGACCTTTACTAAGCTTAGTGCATCACACTGTCAAATAGGAGAGGAAATTGTCTCACGCCAATCTTCCGAGTGTGGATGGACTTCGAAATCTTAGCTTTTTTTGATGGAATTCGAAATCTTAGCTTTTATGTTGTCTCCTACACTGACCTCAAGCACTGGTGGGAAATATGTACCCTTTCCAATCACGCAACTGGCCCAATTAGTAGTGTACATGCACATAACAGGCCTCTTTGTATACTTTTGCAAAGACGTTCGGCTTACTCTACCTGGATCACTGGCATTGTTTCTCGTCAGAATAACTAACCAGTTAAGAATATTGAATATACTGATAACATGCAGGAACTTTCAGAGCACAGCTTTATTATATCTGTAATTGTTGATTTTTAATATCTTCTCTTATGATAGCGTAAACGGACGTTTCGGCCCGGACGTTTCGGCCCGGACGTTTCGGCCCGGACGTTTCGGTCGCAGATATTTCGACCGCGGACGTTTCGGCCTCGTTTTGTTTTTAAAGGCGAAAATGACTAACTAGATTTAGTTTAAAATGAAATAGAATCATAACATCAATGTACAATATTTACATAGTGTATGTTTGTTGTTTAGTGTTTTATAAATATTATTTTAAACCATTTATAGCTAATTCTTGTGTATTCATCATTTTTTTTATAGAAAGCAAATAAAATGGGCTATGTTTTTTTAATGGCTAAAAAATAGAAAAAAACATTTTTTCTTAAGTAATTTTATGTGAGTGTGAAAATTTCACGTACACACTCGGATTTAAATGGCGTATAAATAGAAATAAGAAAATGTATAAAAGAAAAAAAGAAGTAAATGTACAAATTATATATATAGTCATTTTCGCCTTTAAAAAATTAAACTAGGACGAAACGCCCGCGGTCCAAACATCTGTGACCGAAACGTCCGCGACCGAACCGTCCTACAACCCATGATTCACTTATTGTCATGAAAAACTCAAAAGCCTACTGCCAGTTCCTTTTCGTATTGTTATTGATATTCACTAAACTTAGCTTAGTACGGTACAAGGCCACTAGTGTGCGGCACTCAGTGAGGTAAGAACTTTACTACAGTAGTAATGGTATGCTAGGTAGTCTTACTAACCAATGCTCCACGGTCCCCCTAATCGATATTTACTAATCTCAGCTTAGTACAACACAAAACCACAAGTGTGTGACACCTTGTGTGGATTGAACTCACTACAGTAGTAAAGGTCTTCTAGGTGAGCTTGTTAACTATTACTCTATGCCAAGCTGATAAAATTGATATTTACTAAGCGTAGTTTAATACGGCCCAGAACCAAAAGTGGCGAAGCCCCCTTCCTACTTTGTAACGCTTATCATCATCTTCTCTGCTTTTCTTTACTCTATTTGTGTATCGTCTGTTTCCTTTCACGATCGCGAATTTTTCAGCCATCTTTTTTTTTTTCTCATTTTCTCTTATTGGACTTGATCTTTTAACCACGTCTCAATTCTCTCCCAAATCGCGTTGGACACACCGGTTCTCGTACGATCACCAAAGTTAAACAACGCCGAGCCTGGTCATTACTTATATGGGTGACCGTATGGGAATACCATGTGTCATAATCAGCTGTGGACAATGTAAAGAGCCTCTCGTGGCGATCCTGCTTATCCTCTCTCTTAACCATATCACATTTCTGTCTCTCTCAACCCGTCTCTCTCTTATCCATATGTTTCTGTCTCTCTCTCACTGCTTTTCTCTTATCCATATCATGTTTCTGTCTCTCTCTCACTGCTTTTCTCTTATCCATATCATGTTTCTGTCTCTCTAACTCCCTCTCTAGTCTGACCATTGTATTCAGATCAACAAAGTACATCCCATTCTTCTGTTCTCATCTCCTCTGCTAATCATGCTAAATGTGAGTTGCGGAAGTCGATCATTTACCCTCCACAGTTGAACTTATAAGCCGTGCCGTTTGATAGTGAGCTGACGATAACAATAAGAGGGAAAGGTCGGGCTGCAAAAGGCTAGCAGTGGCCTCTGTTCACTTTTGAGGATTTTGTTATTCGAAATCTACTTCTGTTACTCCTGCTTCTACGTTTGTGCTCTTAACAAGAACAATATACTGGTGGGATTTTTGTTCACGTGACTTTGACAAATAAAAAAAAAAGAAAGAATATTAGTCACATCAGAGAGGTTTGAGACATTAGCCACGTGAATTATACAGTTGCTAAGACTGGATATCAAGAGGAAAGGGTGTTTTGTCTTGGTTATATATCCGTGATTTACTCTCAGAAACCGTCAACCAAAACTGTCAACATAAACTTCTTCAGTTTTTAAGTGATGCTGGCTGGCTGGCTGGCTGGCTGGCTGGCTGGCTATGTGTCACGCGTACAGGCCGCTAGAGGGCTGAAAATTTAAACATTCACCCCTTATTATGTCTAGAAAAAAGGTTTTATTTTGGTTGTTGGCAATTCCTTACCCCCCACCCCAAAAGTTTTTAGAGGGGGGGGGGGCAATTTACAATATAAGTTTATGCTAAATTGGTCCCTTAGTTTGTGTCCGGCAACGTTCACGCTTGTTTTGGGAAAATTCGGACCCTTTTAGTGATTCAACAAAAGGCGAGAGAAGTAACTTATTCATCGATCATCCCTTTTTCCAATATTTTAATTGATCACCCCCAACACATGTATGCTGCCAAAAGACGTTGGTCATGTGACGGTCTCTATTTGGGTGACTAACCAGACCTGTTTTATTTGCTTTTGAGACCCTCCACGGACTTCTCTAATTGTTTGCTCTTTGATACAGATTGAGCAAATGGTTGCTGAACTGTAATGGCTTCAAAGTGTTTAGGTCATAAATTCTTAACAGAGAAAAGAATATTTTTTTACAAAAGAAAACTGAATTTTCGTTTTCGCGTGACTTCTTTTTCCAATCCTTGTCTCCTTTCCCTTTCTCTCAGAGCCTTAGAATGTAATATAAGAACATCTCATTCATTCTGGGTCATTACTTCATACAGCTGCCCTTCAAAGCAGAAGTGTAAGACATTTCCTGCTGTTAGCTCTTGACACCTGTCGCCTTCCAAGTTTGGGGAGCATTTATAGCATTATTTATGGCTGTATGTCAAATGCAATCTTGTCCCAATGAATGCAAGGAATATTTAAGAATTTAATAGAACGCATCAAATATTTTCCACTTTACTTTTATAAAATAAAGTATGTAGAGAATCTTAGTCAAAGACAAGTTTATAGGAAATATCCCACAGTCCAAATAGAATTTCAAATTCAAACTCCTGACAACCGCAAATATCACCATTTTAACTAGTAAGTAATACTGCAGTAAAGTAATACTGCAATAAAGTAATACTGCAGTAAAGTAATACTGCAGTAAAGTAATACTGCAATAAAGTAATACTGCAATAAAGTAATACTGCAGTAAAGTAATACTGCAATGAAGTAATACTGCAATAAAGTAATACTGCAGTAAAGTAATACTGCAGTAAAGTAATACTGCAATGAAGTAATACTGCGGTAAAGAGGCAGGTCATGAGTAACGCATTCCCAGTGCTAAAATATTTTCAAACACTCCTAGACTATACAAATCAAATGGGCTTCCTAGCCACACACACCATTTTAACTAGTAAATAATACTGCAGTAAAGTAATACTGCGGTAAATAGGCAGGTCATGAGTAACGCATTCCCAGTGCTAATGTACATTAAATACAGAGAACGAATAGGATTATGAGAGGAAGATGATAATTTTGACAGTATTCTAATTAAAAAATATTTTCAAACACTCCTAGACTGTACAAATCAAATGGGCTTCCTAGCCACACACACACACACACAAACCTTTTGTTAGGCATTTAAAAAAATGAATTACTTCCGAAAGATTAAATCTCATTGTGGGAGTTCTCATCTCATAGATAACAGCAGGAATATAATTTGGAACTTTTATTTATTCGATGTGGTGTCGGATTTGACAAAAAATTGTTAAGCCCGTTACACTTGCTAAAAAGACTACGCCCGCTGGTTCAAGGTAACGATTTTCTTTAGAAAAAAAATCATTTAAGTATCTGCCTATATTGTTGTTGTCAACGTTCTTCAGATAAGCAAATCTCGGCCCATTTAGTAGATATAATTTTTTAAACGTTTTCTCATCAGAGTTCGGTGGAGAAAAGAAAAAAGAAAGAAAAACTTTTCCCTCCCATTTCAATTAAGTTTCATCACAGACGAACAACGTTTATACACTTTAGTGCATTAGTTGAACAGAAAGAAATTGCTTGAAACGTTCCATGATGTGCAGTCATAATGTGCAGTCAATTGTGCTGCGTGTCATAAAACATCTTTTAATGACTCACTTAACGTACGTCTCTCGTCTAACGTATTTTCTAAATAGGATTTATTATCCAAAACAAATAAGATGCGTATCTGCCCACCACAGTTATGCCTGGCTTGATATCAATAAATCTTTATATATTTTTCTTTGTGTCTCCCGAATATAATATCTTTGTGCACAGCCGACAATAGTTTTCCAAAAGCCCGACAATGCAACGCCAATGGTGGCAACTTTTGCTTCTACTCTGGTTTCCAATTCTTGTATAGTTTTCTATTTCACACAGTTATGATATAATTTTTCTGCCTAAAAAATAATTGAGACATTCTGACAATCTTAGAAAAGAGAAACAGTTTACCCACGCCGTCAAAAATGACGGCATATATGAAATATGGATATGGATATACACCTTGCATTTTATATACGTAGATAATAGAGATTTACATTACAGTAATCTTGGAAAATGGCGTTCTGTTGACCGCAAACGGATTTTTATTATTTTTTGTTTTTGTTCTTTGAAACCAGCATTTTTATTACGTCATTTGAACATAACATTATATATTTACTACGTCAGTTGCGTCCCTTAGCTTGGCTGAGTACAAGTACTGAGTACACACATTGCTAATTATTATATGCGGATTGATTAGAATCAGTCTGGATATCCCGGGGATGATACAGGAAAACACATCATGTTATAGAGAAGATGAAATCATGGTAAGGCCAGCAGGAGTTGATACTATCAAAGTTATTTGATGTGGACATAGAGGAGCAAATATGGTTATGCAGTTGTTTGACCAACAATTCTGTTTTACTTCCGTTTTGCGGTCCCTTCGACCGTTAACTTGACCACTTCACCCAGCTGACCTCCGTCTTTTCTGTTTGAGTTCAGAGCAACGGATACAAACCAACCGACCTAATCACGTTTCACAGGAAGCCTTACGTAATTAAACCGCCGGTGTCCTGAGGCTAAATGGCGGTTTCACCTTTCAGGAAGTAATGGAAACACACACGCACACATACGCACACATATGCAAGCGCACACACGCACACACACACACACACACACACACACAAATGAATGCACACACACACACACACGCGCACGCAGGCATTCATGCACAGAGAGAGCAATTAGGATTTTAAAAACCATCAACAAGTCATTATAATAATGTCTGTCAGACACTAAGTGGTTTGTTGACGTTTTCCCTTGGTGAGATTCAAAAAGTTGGTAAGACCGTCTGACAACAAAGGTTAACCCTTAAAGAAGTCATACAATCTACTCAATGAAAGGATATTTTCCAAATATACAACGCCAATTGTTGTTCTATGTCAACCTCCTTAAAATAGCTGGAATATTACGGGACCAAAAACAACTTGAACTTTCGTTTATTCTTGCAAAAGTGCTTCTTTAGATTAAGTGTATGGGGAAAATGTTGACGCCCAAGAGCTGGAAGGGGTGAAAGAGTACCAAACCGGGTGTAGCGGTCAAAAACGGCAGAAGAAACTCTTTTGGAGATAGGATTGTATCTGTAGCATCAACAGGAAAAATAGAAGTGATACTGTATGGTCTGAGGATAGCCCTTTTTGAAATGATTGCAGTAGGGAAGTTATTGCATCGTATTATTGCCTTGTTCTATGTATAACTCAGTTAAGTATCTAGAAGAGATTAATATGAAAAATACATTTTCACGGGTGTGAAACAAGCAAAAGACAACAGCTATTTAACATCCAATAGTTAATTAATACCAAGTTTACTTCCTAAAGTGGATCGAAGTCTACGAAGAGAAAATCTTTTTAAAACGAATTCTAAAGTACACTTATGGATACAGCTCAGTAATACGCATTAAGTTATCAGATTATCAGACCCTTTTACTCTATAATCATTATTGGATCGATGGCACTCATTGTTACAAGTTCGACTCGAACAAAAATGATTTCAGTCTAGTGCAAAAAGTCATTTTATCATCTACATTCTAGTATATATAAATACTTGTAGGTTGGTCTTACCTGAGACCATAAGCTACAATGTTTAAATCCTGTTCAAGAAAGCTCAAACTGGTTACCATAATTTATGTGAGACAGAATGATATTTGGTTTTAAACTTAGACCATATAAGAACTCTAATCTGTTGAAGTCCTTATTGTAGTTGTTTGTATTCCCTAACATTTCATGTGTACAAATAAACTGACTGCAGTGTACATAGGATCTGAAAACCTTGCCCATCATCTAAACGTCTGTTTAAATGTTCAAACTTGACGCACGGTAGTTATGGCTCATTTTTGTAGCTGTTGGGTTTTACCGAACGAAATGCAATAAACAAATTCGGTAAATATAATGTTACTTATTTTTTCAATTAATTTTGTTTGTTTGTTTCTGGCAATTACCTTTTATAATAACGTCAGTATATACAGCTGTATACTGATGATTCCGCCATAAATTTGCACTCGTCTGGTGCCTTTTTGGTCTTTGCAGAATAGCTGGTATCGTTGAATGGAGTCTGAACTTTTCAAGAATTCTCTCCTAAAGTTAATGATTCATGACGCGCCATCTGCGTTGAATGCAGTAGTTTCCTGTCAAGAGCAGATTGATAATAAAGAAATTTACACCCGAGCCACATGCTTCTGGTTCCACTATGTAACTGTTTCATAGATACATAAACAAGCAATAGATGAGCATACGTGCAAGATACGAAGGCATTCGACTATATATATATATATATATATATATATAGGTACTATATATATATATTGCATAATAAGGGTTCGTTGAGAGATACAAAGTAGAGCGACTCCTTTGCTTGTCTTTGTGTCTACGTGTTCAATTAATATTAGGCGTGGTCCTGATTTGCAAACAAGTTATTTTCGTACACATACTTTATTGCTAACGAGTATAGGCTCTTAGGTCGAACTCTGTATCAGTTTGTATTAAGCACTTAAATCGTAGTGAATAGGGTTGACAAATACTGAGATTCAAAATTTGGTTTTATGTGTCAACTTGGTAAGCCTTATTACATACACCCGGCTAATAACGATAATAATTCAAATGAAAGTAATTCCAGATGCCTGAATGAATCCTTTAAGAAATAATTAAATGTATTTGAATGTATCATACTATAAAAATTAAGAGGTTTTCTGTTTTTTTCTCTAAAATATTTAAAGCTTTATTATGTCGGAAATAATCGTGATGAAACTCAAAACCTCGTTTCGAGACCACAGTCTCTTGCTATCAAATAATATTTTACTTGTGAAGTCAGCAGTTCTCCTGTTATGTCAGTAATTATTTATTTCAATCGAATAATAAAAAAAGGTATTAAATTCCACTCAAAAAGACGACAAGGAAAAATAAGCCATTTGCACTTATCTCTATCCATATACAAACACAATCAATCCTCTTTGTCGGAATTGTCAGGGAATAGATGAAAGCAAAGGTCATAAGTAAAAGTGATAAATCCGTAATATGAAATCTGTCAACGATAAAGGGTATATCTTTAGATGTAATCAAATTAACGGAAGCTGAATATTTATTCATAAATTGGACTGTCTCCTCTTCAAACTTGTGATATTTTGTGCGCATAAATACGGTAGAATTTATTTATAACTTGACTCATCATTTTCACCGATGGAACATTTGATTTAATTGAATTCTATCGTATCTGTATCTATCATATTTCGTCATATGTTTGTTAGGTCATTTTCAAGTCAAATGTTCCTTTGTTAGAATTTAGTTAATTTTTCTTGGAGTGAATTTGTGGTAACCAGTAATTGTGTTTTCATTGAAATTTGCTATTTGAAAGCCTGCTGTCCCATACTCTATCACTATAATTTAGTGCTAATGTTACATGTCAGAAATAAACCAACATATATAATTCTGAAGCGTAATATGTTCCATTGTTCATGAATGTTTTGATCTCACAAATCTCCTATGAATATTCAACTCTTGTGTATCTACTACAAAACGATGAGAATGTCATGGATTTTACATGTGCAAGACTAACTGCCTTTGGTACTTCACCCTGATTTCGAAATCAGCTTTTTTTTTCCTTCGGCAAACTTACGATAGGTTGCACCACTGACTTAGTATCAATAAAAGACTGTAATACTAGTTGGAAAAAATCTCATTCTGAGACACAAAGAAAAGCTAAAAGTGCATGATGAATTTAGAAATCTTATAAATCTTAATATTTCCCTGCTCTCCCAGATTAATTTCCCGTTCGAATTGATGTGATTTTTGCTTTTCTTAAGCATGGACATTTTGATCGTTTTAGAAATAAAACTACGGCAGGAATTTCTCATTAGCATTTAATTTCAGGTGTCAGTATATTTCAAGCGACAAGGTTTCAGGTAACGTTCGATGAAATTGATTCTGATGCAGGTAATTAGTTTTTAAAAGCGTCTTTGAAAATCATCGACCTGTGCCGTATAAACGCCATTTAACACATTATCAAATGTGCGCTGCTTGAGTGGATGTCCCCCACAAATATTAACTCTATAAAAGGTATCAGTATACATGGTACAGTTAAATACCCCGACAAATGATCAACAAAAACTATCAGCTATTGTCGCTTGGTCAACTCCAAACAGTCTGAATCAATCTATTCACAAAATGTCTTGACAGCGTAATTAAACTCTTCACGCGGCAAAATTCTGACTTTTCTTTGATGATTTTAGATTCGCCTGCCATCGTCAACTCTAGAGTTGTTTTTATTAAAGTCGCATAAACGAGCGTTCTCTAGACCGTGAAAATACTGAATCATTGAAGCGAGGAATATTTCTACCCCTTATTCATCCGAACCTAGGCTGATACGGGGAAATACATGCAGGAAGAGACGTAATATATATTCAATAAATAAAATGTTTAAAAAGTATAAATTAATACAAAATGGAGTGTACGAAATGTAAAGTTCGCGAGCTATTTGAATGTTGATATGTAACTTGTGTAGCAAGTGACTCTTGTGACGTTAAGTGCTAGTTTACCACTCCTAGTCGACAGATTAAATAAATGGCGTCACTAATGGTACGAGGACACAAGTTAAAGCGTCTGTGTTTAGAGCATCGATCATTAAGGATATTACAAGTAGTCAGATGATCTTTTGATGAAAGGTAATCGAAATTGAGATTGATTTTTTTTTATTCAAAGAAGATAAATAAAATTCTTGTTTTATTAGATTTTTATAGTTTGAATTCTTTTGTGGTTATAGATATATTTTACTCTAAAAGTACAAAAAGAAATTGATATTGATACTTAAAACCGAGTCATACTTTCAAATGCTTTTCACTAGAAGAACTCATTGGCAAGATATCTATGACGATTGAGTATTATTGATTGTCCATGTATAATATCGTAGCTATTCAGAAAATTGCCTTCCTTTAAGATTATTTTGTCTTTCTCTCAGATCAGTAAAGAGTAATAACTTCTGATCTCGTAAGTTGTCTGACTTTCTTAGATGAAACATTTCTATTATCTTTAATCTTCCATTAGCATTTATGTCATCTTATTTCTGTTGCGTTTTATCACAACTCGCAAATCGTTTTTGTTTTTTTCACATTTATTCCACGATCGTTAAGAAAGCAGCATGGATTAGAAATAAAGAATGAGTTTCGGACGAAATTTGAACTTGGATAATGGATACTAGTATAGTACATACTGCTTGCTTAACGGCCGTAACAATGTAACACAAAAAGCAACAAAAAGTACTAGTAAAGTACATACTGCTTGCTTAACGGCCGTAACAATGTAACACAAAAAGCAACACAAAGTACTAGTACAGTACATACTGCTTGCTTAATGGTCGTGACAATGTAACAAAAAAAGCAACAAAAAAAACAACAAAAAAAGCCCTGATTTTTGATAAAAAACAACAAAAATGAAGAGAAAGAAAAACTAGTCAAGAATTAATACGTTATGATCTATTTGAAATTGGATCATAGATTAGACTGGTGGTCTAACCACTATGCTTAATTTCATGAATTCAGTGGAAGTGATATCATATACACATTATGTATATCTGATGCAGTTGACGTATTTTATTCTTTCCAGTTTTATAGTCTGGTACATTGGTCTAATGACAATTTAGCGTTCGATAAATTTCAGTATTAACGTATAGAAAATAGCACGGAACTTAAAGATAAATGTTCATCCAGTTCAAATTTGGCAATACACTCCCATTAAAATTATACACATATGTTCTAATTTTTAAACCAATTTGACAGGGTAATCACTATTGTGTCGTATTTCATATGTAAATCTTTACAAAAAATATTTTCTGAAAGCGATAATAAATCTACGATATAATGGACTTCATCTTCAGCTGTTCTCTCTTATGTTAATCTTTGTTCGGTCTTTGTTCGCTTCCCATGCCAAACTCTAATATGAGAAGAATTTTTGTTCTCGCTCTCTATATTCTTCCATAGCAAGCCGTTAATCATTTCCAGTCATGGCTTCAGAAGATTAGATTTTAACAGATAAAAAAGTGACTGGAAGTCTCTGCTTAAAAGATATAATTACTGAATTATCTCCGAGCTTTTCCTCACTTCTAATTCCTCAACCATTTTGTCATGCTTTTGGTGAATGCCCATATATCACTATTTATCATCAAATTGTTGGTTTAACCAGCCAAATTCTTCCAAGCGGTAAGTTCCGAAGCAAAGTCATAGTAAAAGACCACAATTCACCCAAGGAAGAAACCTTTTTCCACTACAGTTGTATACAGAATCAAAGATAAATCACTTACGCTTCATTACTTGCTCAAATTTCTCGTCGTCTTACTCTATATTATTTATTTAGGAAACTACCACATGTTTCGCTTCATGTAACACTCTCCGTCTGGTCAGCGGTTCCAACAAGTTTAATATACTGAAAATTCCTCCAGGAATTCATCAAATAATAATCGGATAAACAAATTGTCAGAAAGTTAGCATAAGGTCATAGAAAGCCAGGGAAAATATTTTGATGACTGAATAATGATGATATGAATTTATATAAATAAAACATTTTTTGTAAAATATTTTGGTTGAATCTTTCTCAACACCCTGATTGTATGTAAAAACACCAAAACATACAAAAACACAAAAAGCAATACAAATGATAATAGGAGCTCAGCTAATATTTTCTGACTCAATTAATAGGAAGATTCAAATTCAAAATAATTTTCAAGAGAATTGTGTGTCGAAGATTGAATTTATTCATATCTGTGAAAACCTCACCACATACCCGCTTATGCGCACAAACATACACTCAACGTTACCAAAAAGCAGTTTCAGAATAAT
The DNA here is from genome assembly GCA_006491835.1 of Architeuthis dux. Lineage (NCBI taxonomy): Eukaryota > Metazoa > Mollusca > Cephalopoda > Oegopsida > Architeuthidae > Architeuthis > Architeuthis dux. The sequence continues at coordinate 6,644,802 of VCCN01003143.1, forward strand.
TATAATGTTTATATTAGTAACAATTAAAAATCACACACACACAGCTAGCTCACATTTGCCAGGAGAAGGAAACTGTCAAACCTACGA
>VCCN01003143.1:6866391-6878524 GCA_006491835.1 Architeuthis dux
GGCATGCTGGCAAAATACATTGGTTACGTAACGGTTTATAGTGAGTGACTAACCAAACCTGTTTTGCCTAATGGTTAATCCAGACCTACGTATATGACACACTCAAATGCACATCGGTGCGTTAGTTTAAATGCATGTCATGCATCACAAAATTAATGAATAACACAATTACGCGTATTTTTTCATGCTCTACAACGCACCATTGAAAAGTAGTGAATGTATTCACCGGGAAAAAAAGATCTTCCTGCATTCTTCATGTGAGAGCACACACTAACACCACCCACCTAACTTTCCTATGGAGGTCATCATCTCCAATTCGTATCTGCCAAGTTCTTGGCGGATGTCCAGGCTATAGTACTGACGTTGGTTTCCTTGAACAGTGTAAGACAGATAGCGAGTGGCACCAAATCCGGTTACGCTTTTTTCACAACCAAAGAAAATACCGTTGTTTCTGTACGTTCAAGGTGTTTTCCAAGTTGTAATCACTCTCTTTGATTTAAATCACTGACAAGAAAACGAACAGACTCTGTTCAAAACCCGCGACGTTGTATATACAATTTTTTGACAGCATTTGGCAACCTTTGTCAACATTTGTTTCTGTAATGAAACTATTTGTTTCTAATTGATTTTTCAAGTTAAACCCCGTCAGAACGTCCGAAACAAAAATAAATAATCATTGCATAAGAAATATTCCACTTTTTTCGCCCATTCTCTATATCCTATCATTCTACCTTTACCAACGCTATGAACCGATTGAAAACAGTCTGAACGAGAAACCTTTTGCCATTCATAGAACTGTCGACTTTCGTCGCAGTTAGAACAGAGGTTTTATTTGAGTTGAGACCAGATCTTAAAGAGTAATATTTTCTACAACAGTGAATAATGTCGAAATATGGAATTCCAGTTTGGTAGTACGCGCTGAGTCTTTCGCATGTTTACTAATTAAACAACTCTTCCCTTTAGAAGACGGAAATAAACTTATGATAGACAAGAATGATTAGTTGTAAATAGATCTATCGTTGACAATTAGTATAATATAGTTGTTGTATTTATGTATGTGTTTGTGCACATGGCACATGGCAGGCAGAGTTTTTTTTAACGCTACACCTTCCAAATGCTCTAACATGAAGAATAAAACAAATCTATGTGATTTTCAACTGTTACATTATGGTTTTTTTTTTGTTTTTTTTTTGGGGGGGGGGTTCAATTTACGATATAATTATTATGCGAAACTACACCCAAATTTTGTGTTCACTTGGTATGACGCCAAAATGGAACATTCTGACTTCATCGGAGAACTTATTGACATCACCAGAGAACATTTTGTTCTGATCACACTGTTTTTGGAAGTTGTTTTTTTACCTGATCTCTGATAACCCTTTTAAGCTATTTTTTATATCTGGCCTTATATTCTGAATACACTTTTTATTACAGCACCCTCGGTGATTTAAGTGTCGATATAACGAATTTGCGGTTATAATGGGTTGGTTTGAAGTGTATTAATAATGAGAAACCAGAAATTACTTTTTATTACCCTTTCACAGTCTAATGCCCCATATACGGGTTTACTAATTTTAATTTTTAAAATGATCCACTGAAATCTTCATCTGCTGTTGCTGCAAACTAATCTCCGTCAATAGTTTTGAGAGAATATAAAAACAAACGTGCTATTAGAACGCGAGTGTCATTAAATAGTGCCGTTAGAACGAGTGCCATTATAACCCGAGTTTACCGTACAAACCTTATTGAGATTATGCTTCAAAGATTATCGACTTTTTCAACCATTTTGAAAATGTCTGCCATCAAGACCAAATGCACTACAATACTGCTTAACAGGAAGGTTTTTTTTAATAATATTCATTCTACAAAGAATCTTTTTAAAGTGGACAGATCACTGAGAGAATGCACGTTTGGTTGGAATTTCAACCTTTGCTTTTTCTAACTAAATGAGTTACAGTGGTTGCCGACTATTGATTTGCAATAAGATCAATAATAATTTGCATTCTTAATACTGAACTATACTTGAAAATAGTACTGATTAGACGCTGGTCACCGGTTGATCACCAAAGATAGCAGTGTTTTTCTAGTTCTGTAATATTTGAGTATTCTGGCTGTTGTAAATAGAAATGAGAATTGCAGCTCTGATTTTAATCCCAAGCAAAGTGTTCTGTCTAGTATTTGTAAAAGCCCACACAATAAACATGAACTATAAATCTATATGCAAGCAGATACAAAAGTGACTTTATTGATAATCAATTTCCAATGGGTTGGATTATGGGCCGGATTACCGAGATAAACAAGTCAAATTCAGTTCCCGTTTCCAGATCAATAAAGCAAATTGTATACTAGGTTGTCTCAAGCACACCTTTATGAACATGAGCAACGATTCGGCATCACCTAGAGTTTGCCAGCTGTGTATGCTCACCACATCTAAAGATGGGATCAGGATGTGATAGAAAGAGTGAAGAGAAGAGCAACAAAGTTGGTACCTGGCATTCTTTTTCGGTCAGCGACCAGACAGCTGTAAAGACTTTCAACATCCAATAACTGTGCCATCTGGTTTTTATGCTGGCCTCCAAGAGGAATGATCCAAAATAAACATCATAGGAACTGCAAAACCCACTGCGCGTAAAATAACTTAATGAATAAGAACGAAGGGAAAATGAAGAAGAATTCCAATTATATATATGATGACTTCGTCTCAGAACCACACCCAAACTCATCATTTTGATAATTCTTTCCTGTGTTAAAGTCTAATGATAAAAATAAAACAAACAAAAAATCATAGAAGAAGGAATGGTGGGTCGTTTTTGGTACCCAATACTTAACCCATTAGCTGCGGATGACGGGAATTTCAGTCATTGCAAACAGAAGTCCATCTGAGGGTTCCTCAATTGCTCCGAAAATTAAAGTTTTCGCTGCATTTAGAAAACGACAACTGACCTGCTCCTGTCACAGACAATGACCTGCTCCTGTCACAGTCAATGGGTTAATTACTTTTTTTTTCAAAGAAATAGATGAACGACTTGTAAAATATCGATTGTATCTCCACTCCCAACAAGCCCCTTAGAATATGGCTTGGTACCGTTCATCGAGTTCGAAATAGTCTCAATATTCTTAATGGCTGTCATGGTGTAACAGGTTGCACCCCAAATCTTGTAATATAGAGTATGGTAGATGTGATTAGACAATGTGGAAAAGAAAGATTGAGAAATGCGTTTTACGTCTCAAACATATTTATTATCATGAAGATAAACCTTTATGCATTTCGTCGCTGCGAGCCACTTCATCAGAAGGAATTTGGACACTGCAGAGAAGGGCGACAATCCATGCCGGGTAGTTATAATGAAATGAAGGGTGTTCTGTATGACTAGATGACCTGGTTTATTTGGTTGAAAGTTCCTTATGGGTCCCTGAGCTGGTGTGGTGGGGGTATTTAGATTAAGTGGGTCTGTGTATGTGTATCAGCTATACAATATAGAGTATTTATGCATAAATAAGAAGTAAACAAGGAATCAATCCCCCAAGTAGCAAGATGACGACTGGGTGGGGTGGGGTTGAGACAATTTCACCCCCCCAACACACACACACAGCAGAAAACAAACTTAGAATAGCACAGAGAGCCATGGAAAGAGCAATGCTAGGGGTAACGCTAAAAGATAGAAAAAGATCAACATGGATCAGAGAAAAGACTAGAGTAAAGGATATTATACAACTAATTAAACAACAAAAGTGGAGATGGGCCGGCCACCTAGCGAGAAGAGATGACAATAGATGGGGGAAAAGATTAACAGATTGGTGCCCATGGGATAGTAAAAGAAGTAGGAAACGGCCAGACACAAGATGGAGGGACGAGATAGAAAGGTTTGCCGGTAAGACTTGGCAGAGATTAGCACAAGATAGGTTGTCATGGAAGGAGATGGGAAAGGCCTTCGTCCAGCAGTGGACTTATAACGGCTGATGATGATATATATAGTGCACTCATCCGGGCACGTGTCTAAATCATGTTAAATTGTTTTTTATTATATTTTTTATAGTTTTGAGAAGAGTCATTAACATTCAAATAGTTATTCGGACGATTGAACTCCTTCTTGTTGTTTGTGTTGTTAACACGACGTTTTGGCCGATCCATTCTTCGGCCTTCTTCGTTACAAGGGTTACCCCCTTTGAAATTAACAACTTCTGTTTACCCCCATCACATTCGGATATTGCACCTGAAGAAGGCCGAAGAATGGATCGGCCGAAACGTCGTGTTAACAACACAAACCAGTTTATCAGTCAGATTGTGGAGTCTGCGCCGATAACCAGAGGTTGCCTCTTTAGTGTCCAAAGCCACACTGGAAATCAGTGTGGTATTGTATTGAGCATTCAAAAACATTGTTTCAGAAGAAAAGTTTGAAAAACTTAATAAAGAATGGAGGGAATTAACTGTTGGCCATAACTTTCCAATTGCAGAGGACAACAGAGAAAAATCTGGTTGGAAATTTCCCAAGAAATATTTGGTGACGAGGATCGATTTCATACATTCTCTTACTTGATGTTGGATCTCCTTTCGTTTCACAACTCTTCAGCTGAAGCCAAGAGAACCTTTTCTTTATTGAACAAGATTAAAGTAAATCGAAACTACACACAAAAAGTTTCCTGGAAAGAAGAGACTGTACGAAATGGATCCCATGACAAGATCTGTGTAATAAGATGAAAGAAAAGAAATGGTATATGTTCGAAAAAGAGGGGGAGGAAGCAAGTGTTTAATTGAAAGGGTATTTCTTTTGTACTTTTCAATAAATGTGATATACTGACTTATGATAATTATCGTATCGGTTGATATATATTTATTTACTCCGAGTTTGATAGACTTTGGGGAATATTTGGTACGTTTTAGGATGTGGTACTGGTATGTTTAATAAATTTCCTTTGGAAGCCCTGTCTGGGGATCAAGGATTCCATGTAGGGATTTGGCTATTCTTGACCTTGAGCAGATAAACTCCAGTAAAATGAATTATTATCATGATGTAACAGTTTTTCTCACCATCAAGCCTGATGTTTGCTGATCACAACATTTGATCGACACCCTCTCCGGTCTTTACCAGGTGTTTTAATTTGATTCCAGTAACTGTCAAGGAACTTTCGTAATAACCCTATAATTTAAAACATGGTGAGATTTTGTTTAAATGCGCGCTTCTAATATTAGTTGATCCCGGTATCTTAGCTTATAACTGGATTCAGCATGTTGATACACTGTGTGGGTGATGGTGTTTCGATCCCGATGAAAACTGGAGAGTACACTGGTCTAAAAACTGAAAAGAAAGAAGAAAAAAACATCAATAATTAGGTAAATAGTAAAATCTTTTTAAAAACTGGGAAGATCTGGGGGAAACTCTTCACAAAGAGGGAATCATGTTGCACTATAGTTACATCCCAGTTTATCAACTTTTGTAAGTTTTCTAGAGCAACGATTGACAACAAACTGACAATCAAAGTCTTGTGAGATCAGTTTTCTAACTTCTATCAGGTGTTGGTCTTAGATTAAACAAAATCTGAGAAGGGCTTCTATTTTTTTCTCGAAAATGCAAAGATTATCAGACTCACTATCAATGACTTGCGAGCAGCATCAGGGCCTCCGAGAGGAATTTTATAAGACGGTGCTAAGCTGTTTTTGGAGGGCCCACTCACTCACTGCACAAACACCCTCGTCCTTTAGTCACCCTGTTTTCATCTGCTATAACCATTTTAGCACGCCATACTGTATTCGCTCGGTGGTAAACGACGGACTCAACCTATTTTATTAATGAACATATCGTATCGACTTGTAAGTTTCAATACCCAGCACTACCCCCACCCCCCAAAACCCTTGGGTCCCCTTTGGCTCACCTGAGCAGCACTGTAACACTCACAATACGAATTGGTTCTGTGTAGATAAATGAGAGTAACGGGCCTCATCGCTGAGCAGTCGAATGGACAAGAAGGTCGAAATCAAGAACTTTCTGAAGACATTTTTAGTTATTTATCTTGTCCAAATCCCGTTTAACTGGTTTCTATTAGTGTGTTTCTTTAGCAATGATGCAAAGTTCACCATTATTGAAAAGATAGAACAGAACACACCTAATAAAGCCAAACAAATCCTAGAATTCCATGAGAACATGTTGATAACACGCCTAAAATCTCTTTCCCCTAATGAACTAAATATTAAATTAAACAAGCTAAATCTCCAGTTAAAAACATAACCTACACAGACACAAAACCTTTTTTACAAGCCCCTATGTCAATATCTGAAATACCCATAATTATACCCTAATAAAACCACACTATCGATGTAAACATGAATAAAAATAAAAAATGGAAAATTAAAACTAAGTCAACTCGACTTACTTTCTAAACTGATATAAACCTTTTCATTAAATTTGACTAGTTTTTACCTTCCACCTAATTTTAGTTGTTTTTATACAACTTATTAATTCGGACCACTGTTTCTATGGCAACGAATAACAGCGCAATCGGAAATAAAGAGTAAGCATTCGGCGAGAATCGAACTCACACCCTCATTGCCAGAGAGAGAATAGTTTACGCCTAGCTGCTTTTACCAATCGACCACGAATACTTCATGGATTAGCAGAAGCTGATTCATACTTATAAACTCACTCTCTACAACCGACTCCCTGCGCCATATTTATGTTGTTTTACATATGAGACCTAGTAGTCTTTTTATAAATCAATCTTTATTATTATTGAATGAAGTATAGTGACACACCACTTTTTATTCAATTTGACTAGTTTTTACCTTCATACCTAATTTATGGCAACGAATAACAGCGCAATCGGAAATAAAGAGTAAGCCTTTGGTGAGAATCGAACTCACACCCTCATTGCCAGAGGGAGACTAGTTGCTTGCTGCTTTTACCAATCGGCCACGAAGACTTCAATGATTAGCAGAAGCTGGTTTCTACTAGTTTTTTTTCTTTCCGAATCGATTCTTTGTAAAAGCAGCCAATGGAAATAAAATAATAATAATAATAGATAGCCGTGGAATTCGCCGGATGAACATAAAAGTCGATGCATTAATTTAGTAATAAAATGGCAAAGGCCAAACTAAGGCAAATTAATATTCACCACATACGACCGATTCACAAATTCTGACACTTGGTTTTAAGTTCCAATAAAAATGCCGAGGCTCATTATTGTTCTATCTGTTTAGTGCTTCTTGTGTGAAACTGCCTCACAATAAAACCAAAGTCTTTTATCTCTTGTGGGAGAACTCTTGATGACGTAAAACTAACGCACCGTCAAGCTTAAGATTTTACATCAAGAATTTCGTTCAGCTATCGAGGATTCGGATAATTCTCCTGATTTAAATATCATACACGTATAATTATACTTGAACATCTTCCAAACATGAAATTGTTGAACAATTGCAACTGTTTCTAATGTCCTATCACCAAGGATTATATTAGAGAGAGAGAGAGAAAAAAACACGTCAAAATCAAATTAAGTTTCTCGGCGACTTATTGATCCTTGTTACCAGGTTACATGATTTGGCCATATGACAGACTAAGCTAAGCATATCTAGCAGGTCACATGATACTAACAAATATACAACATCATTACCTAGGGTTTGCTGTAGTGGCTAATGTAGTTGCATAGTTTCCACTAGTATCAGTGATCGGTGTTCGAGCCCAGGTAAGAACCAGGATTTCGAATGTTGATTTTTCAAGGCAGGCAGGAAGGTGCTCTTCCCAATAGGAAGATTTGCATAACACAGTCGTCGTGTCTACTATTCACTCACAGATGGCCATGTGCTGGACTAAGCTAAGCTGCTATAACTTCGTTCCTTAAAGAAAATAAGGTGATAGATAAGCCTTATTTTCTATGCGTGAAAATTAAATATTTTAATGTTTACTGTTTTCGGATATAGCTAAAGTTTGTGCAGGTATTTCAAGATATTAAGTGCGAGTTCGATCCTTGTACTTGACATTGGTTAATCGAGGTTAATCAAAATCAATCGAATTTGTGTTTATATCAACTTTGTTATTAACTTTTCTTCAAATATTTGTCTCCTTCTACTGTTGGTTAAAATTTGGTTACCAAGGAGCTATTTCCATCGAGAATAAAACGACAGAGCTGACATGGATCCTGAAGTTTGAAAGTATTTTTTAACTACACGCCCAAGTACACTAGTTTTAAATTGTTCAAAATGTAACGGACCGTAAAATGGTTTTAAATAGCATCTTTTTGCAAAAAAGCTGAATACTGTTTCAAATAGGATGTTAGTCTATTAAACGACTTGAATGTTTTATCTGACACGATTTCACCAGACAGAAAACAACTATGCTTTTTAAAAATGTTATTATTAGTGCGTGTGAAATTTTAATATGCATTCTCCTTTTTAATTATTTCAGATATGTTAAGTTTTTTATACATGCATATATCCATGTATATCTTATATATTTACCTTAGTTGTTCCTTACACGTAGCGGTTAATAACATTTGAATAGTATATACGTTTTTTTTTATTAACTTATTAATATTTTAGTGAACAAACATAAATTAGTTGAGTCAGGGTTATTAAACCATTGTCTAATCTTCTCTCACCATTTGCATTTTTCTTCTGTCTCGCATTCTTTCATAATCGGCATTATTTTTTATTTGTCAACGAAGCTTTCATCGTCTTGCATGCTCAGGCCGGCACTAGCGTTCCTGGCTGAACATCGGCGCCATTTAAAGTATAGTATTATTTATTTATGTATTCATGTTTTACAGCGAGAAAAATAAATATATAGGAATAAAATGTTTATTACGATAATCATCTAAAAGAAAAGAGTTCCGGCATCAGAGTTTCATTTGATGAATAGAATAGATTTGATTTATTCATTTTCTCATTTTCCTATTTGTATCTGGAAAGTCTCACTGTCTCGGATACATGACAGGCGACCTCTATAACTTGGTCGGCCGTGTGCATTCTCACATAAATGCATAGACGCGCACATAAAATGCACACACAAAATAAAATATATCAGAGGCGGCGCGTGGGAACAGACAGACCCCGCAACTGAGGGGGGGCGGAGCTCTGGGGGGCGCAATCGGACTTACCGTTTAAAACTTTTACTTTTGTGAGGGGTGCAAATTTAACAATTTGCATGAGGATGCAGTCGAGCCTATCGCCGCCTTTGAATATATGCAAGCATGAATACACACTGACTTTATATGGAATAATCTTTCTTTTGTATGTGTGTGTGTGTGTGTGTGTGGCCGATAGAAAAAATCACATAGATTTTAGAACCTTTAATATCATATTGTTTACAAATACATGAATAGACTAACCGAAATGATCAGTTGGTATAATAATTGGACTCTTCTATTTTAATTTGAGTTAACCAGCATCACCAAGCCAGCACTTGGGAACTGAACAAAAATTGTTTTGCAATATAATACATATACGATGTAAAGACGCGTGTACCGGTAGTCATAATCTGTGGGTATCACACATTTCAGGATAGAATTAACGTAAGAAAGAAAGGACTTTTTTTCTTTTTTTCATAGATGGTGTAACAGTCATTCTGTCACCAATAACTGCATTGAACACTATCACTGATAACAGCATTTAACACTAAAAAACGAAAACAACCGCCAAGGAATAAAAATAAACGGAGAAGGTGCATAGCGGTAAAGGCGCGGACAATGGAATCGGCGACCGAGTTCAAATTCCGGTCGAGGCTGTTTATGTTCACTTCGCACTAATGCCCTTGGTAAAAGCATGAATCTCCCTAGTTATGGGTAAAAGTTCCGACAGCTCCTGCAGCCAAGCTGATGCCAAACGTATCGTTCTCTGCTTTCCTTTGGACCACATCAGCGAGGCCGATAGAGGGATTCTGACCACTGGGCATACCAGCATCTCCATACATTTCGTCCAGTAGAGACAGAACGGAGGTCATATAATACTAAAAAAACAATAATGCCTTTCTGCAAAGTGTTTTTTGTGCTTTTTAACCCATAACAACCCGAACCCATTTCTACTTGAAGGAAAATTATGTGGGATATAAAACAGACCAAATGGACCACATGGAACACATTTATGCAGTTTGTTTTTAAATCGGAATTTTAGTGTCCGAGATCTGTAGTTGATTGATTGATTGTTTTGTTTAACGGCACATCGACCCTTGGTGGGTCATTTAGTGCCGAATTAAGTAGGGGAGAGAGGGGATCCCATGTCCCCATGACTAGAGACTTAATGGGGGAGAATCCCAAATCCCTGTCACAGATCTGTAATGTGACATATATGTCACATTAGGCATTTAAGACAAATCTCTTTTTTTTGTGATCACTTGAAAATAAATCTAAGATAGTGGAATGTAAATAACTTGTGTTATTATTTATCGCCTAAAGATATAAAGAACTTGTTGAGTGCTGAGCTATAAATAACTATAGTACGTAGCTATTGATAGCTTCATCATCGTTATATTTATTCAAATGTCCTAGATAGAATAATCATTGGAACATCACTCGTTTTTGTTGACAATTGTCTGTAGTATCCTTACAGTAATATTGTTTAGTAACACTGATTTGCATATAAAAATATACATTTCTACAACATATATCAAATTTATAACTTTGGCACTCAAAAGAGACGAACCATTTGTAGCAATGTAAACAAAATATTCACCAGTAAAAGATTATCAAAAATGTTCACTTAGTACTCTTCATGAGTTAAAATCAAGGATAAAATTGTATATAGGCTCTCACTAATAAGTGTCATTATAATTATCATAAGGGGTCTTTCCATAACATTTAAAGTGTATGTGACACCGGTGTCCCCGTAGGTTCTCATGGGTTAAATTGTTACAAAGGAGTAGATTCGCTGTCAAACATAGAAGCATATGTTGTACCAGATTTTATCTTTAAGATAGTTGAATGTAAATAACTTGTGTTATTATTTATCGTCTAAAGATATAAAGAACTTGTTGAGTGCTGAGCTATAAATAACTATAGTACGTAGCTATTGATAGCTTCATCATCGTTATATTTATTCAAATGTCCTAGATAGAAGAATCATTGGAACATCACTCGTTTTTGTTGACAATTGTCGGTAGTATCCTTACAGTAATATTGTTAGTAGTTTCCTTTTTCTTACAATGCATTTCTTTTTGAACCAGTGCATAAAAGTTAAAATATGCAAGATCTTTAAAATGGAAACCAACGAAGAAACATAACCCTGGGAAAAAATTATCCGAAGCGCATGTCGGCAAAAGATGACCACGACATAAATAAGAAAGAAAGAAAAAACATTGGCTGCTTCAGAGTCAAACTCCTCTGTGACTCCATTGCTGCGGCCTGTGCACGTGACACACACATAGATAAAAAAAAATACAACTATTTCAGCCACTGGGTCGAATTTAAAAGAAAAAACAAAAATAAACGGTTTCCTCTACTCATTGAGGGGAGTGTGTGTGTGTGTGTTTGTGCGTGTGTAACATTTCAATGTTCTACTATAAACGGTTATCGCTGTTCTAGTGACACATACATAGATGGAAAAACGCAACTATTTCAGCCGCTTGGCTGAATTTCCAAAATGTTTCTCTATAAATCTCCTAGTGGGGGTGAAATAAGATTGCATGCCAAATTTCAGCCTCCTCAATAGCATTGAAGGGTTCTAATTTTGGTGAGGGTCATTTTTGTTGTTGTCATTGTCATTACCAAGGGAAATCAAGTAAAATCAATTCCAGAGTCATTATTTCTTTCTCTTTGTCTATCTATCTATCTATCGATCGATCTATCTATCTAGTTGTTTCTTTTGTGTCCTCTTTTCCTGGCTAGGCTTTCTACCTGGGCTTGGGTCCCTGGTGTTGACTTCTTTAACAACTCGGAGTTCTCTCTCACTCGGCGTCTAGTTCGAAACGCTCTACCGGTGAAAGACACACGCTTCAAGATGGGGATAATAGAATAGGCGCGGTGATCTGGAGGATCTCTGGGATTATGTGGGGGTGCTGGCTGTGAACATGATGCCTAAAGGCTTCCTCGACCTAGATGTCTCTTACGTATGTGACAATCTCGCCCCTCCATGGGATGGCCTGCAGCGCATGGTGTTCCTCACTCTACTGGCCGTGGCCAGAATGGTCGTGTGGAACACTAGGGAAAGTGTGAT
>VCCN01003143.1:6918226-6936890 GCA_006491835.1 Architeuthis dux
CTGCCCTGTTTGCCATACAGTTACATTGTAAATAGAACCCCCAACTACTACGAAGATTGTTTGGGTGCTTTTAGCACAAAAATTTACTGGCGAGAAAAAATTGTTTCTATTATGTTTCGATTTGGTTAACGAAAGTAGATCTTTAACAAATATTTAAATTAATAAATAATGATAATGATGACTGTTGTGTTCTTGTTGTTCTTCTTGTAGTAGCTGTGTGAAATTAGAATGCGTTTTGATTCGTAATCTGTTTAAGCGTGTTAAGAAACGAAGACAGAACAAGATAACACGTGTGATAGGGTTGATTAGCCTGGTCAGAAGTGTGCCTTCCCTGTTCCCACTTCCGGCTCCCGCTTTTTGGAACCGGAAACGGAACAGGGATTGCTGGGAGCTTTCCTCGGCATGTTTATTGATACAGATATATTTATATAAACATTATAATGACTACTGATTTTCATATCATTTCCGGAGATGTAAATTGACAGAAAATAGATGAATTGAGTTAAAATTAACAATAATAATTAATATATCACGATAATGCTTTTCAAAAAGATATAAATCCTACACCATAATATGCTTGGGTTTACGGCCAATCATATTGGACTGGGTTTTGTCACTTTACTTCTTGGTTCTCTGTCCGTAACCATGGACTCTTACACTTGAAGGTAACAATTTTGCTGATAGAAATATCTACTACCCACCATTTGGAACAATGAACTCTACCACTGTAACGAGTTTTTTTTTAGTTGCTCTTCTAAAAGAAAATTCATCTAATAGAATTCAAATACAAATAGTCCCCGCTTTTTGAAAGTCCGCTTTACGCCACTTTTTCATTTTTCGAAAAAAGGCGAAAAACGAAAGTAGTGTTCAGCTTTTGTTTTGCATCAAGCCATTATAGAGGTAGCACACACACTCTTCCTATCTCTCTTTCTCTCTCCTACACCCCCAATCTCCTGTACCTCCCAGCACTATGACCTCCGATGAGTCAGTCTGATATACCATCCTCACCATTTTGGGGCTCTGGAAATTCCTATATAAATTAATGTTAATTGCTTCTTCGCTTTACGAACAATTCACTTCTCTATTTGAACAATTCACCGATAAGAAGAATCAACCAGTATCTGTCCAAATAGTCAACCCATAAAACATCTCTGAAATTCAAATAGTTCTTCGGACGATTGAACCCCTTCTTGTTGTTTGCGTTAACACGATGTTTCGGCCGATCCATTCTTCGTCCTTTTTCATGTGTAATATCCGAATGTGATGGGGTAAACAGAATATCTTTCTACTTTCAAAGAAGGTAACCCTTATAACGTAGGATTCGGGTGTTTCTTTGTCCTTGTCTTGTCGGGTTTGGTTCTTCGATCGTCCGAAGAACTATTTGAATGTTAATGACCCTTCTCAAAACTATAGAAAATATCTCCGAAATTGGTTCAATTTAAAAAGAGCAGGCAGCCTTACCTTCCCATACTTCTTTTTAGCACTACACCACTGCACACACGTATTGTGTTTGTCATTATTCCCATTATTTTACACAGGAAATATAAAGCTGATAAAACTGTCTTCACAAGGCTTAGCTTTAAAAAAAAACAATCGTGAAAAACTATGTAAATTCTCGGACAAATCAAACCTTTTGCCTTAAGCAAATAGTTCCCATACGCTCACGCACAAGGCCACATAGAGCGCTCAGTGAACTCACAACAGTCGTAATAGCCTGCTAGGCTAACTTGCTATCCATTAACACAACGCTGCCTTTATATCATTTTGCAAAATGAATACTTTTATTTGTAATAACTGTATAGATAAATTTCGACTTGATTCTATTATGTGTGCACGCTTGGAGTTGGTATATAAGGTGATACTGAACTCCAAAAAGCAATAACTTCAGAGATCAAACGATCGGTAATAACAGCCTTCGGTTTTTGAATGGTGATAAAGATCGACACTTGAACATTCCCAGAAACCTAGAAACCTATTCTAGAAACCGTCAACCAAAACTGTCAACATAATCAACGTAGGTTTCATCAGTTCTCAAGTGGTTCTAGCTGACTGTGTCGCACGTACAGGCCGCACCAACGGAGTCAGAGGGTTGAAAATTTAAACATGTATTTCTTAGTCTAGAAAAAAAAAACGTTTTTTTTTGCTTTTTTTAAACCCCCCTCCCTAGAATAGGTTTTTTAGTGGGGGTTCAATTTACAATGTAAGTTTATGCTAATTGGTCCCTTACTTTGTGTCCGGCAGTGTTTTTAGTTATCCCACAAAAGGCGAGAGAAGTAACTTATTTATACTTTTTCCAGTTTGCACCCGGCTGCATTTGCGCTTGTTTTTTGTTTTTTTAAGATTCAGGCATTTTTTTAGTGATCACTGCCCAACAAAAGGCGAGAGAAGTAACTAAATTTATTGATCACACCTAACAAGGCATGCTGCCAAAAGACGTTGGTCACGTTTATATTGAATGACTAATCAGACCTGTTGTGTTAGTTGGGTTTTTTTTTTTTTTTTTCAAATAATTTTAAAGATTTAATTATTTTTCTCGTCGTTTTTCTTCTCGGATTTCTATTTGTAGGTCAGCTAATGCGGTTTTTGCGTTTGCTGTGAGCAGAATAGGTTTAATCAGCAAAGGATGCACTGGATTGACCGAGAGGCCAGCAAATTCCGAATTTGCTGTGCATCATAAATCTACGGAAGCCACACAAATACGTGGTTGCCATGAAACAGGTTGAAGATCAGGAAACACAGAAACCAATGGAAAATAGAACTTGTCACACATTTTCTTTCAATATATTTACTGCTTAATCACAAAAGTCCTTCTGGACAGAATTCTGGCGTGGAGGTCTGACATTTTGTCGCCAGCAATGAAGAACATCATATTCGGAAAGTTTTGTAACGTTGACCATTAAGATTACCATCATGGCGTGTGTCCCGATGGAACTGGCTATACAATAAGGACAAGCTTCTAGGAACGATGCAGGGGCGTAGCTGGAGATATGTGGAGGCCCGGGGGGCTTGGCTCCCTGAGGCTTGGCTCTCGAACATTTAGTACAGTGGTTCCAAACCTGGCGGACTTCTGAGGTTCCACAAAGGTATTATTGGGGGTCCGTGGACAAACCATTAAAAAGTCCGTGGGCTTGTGCAGGCAGTCCTTTCAAAAGCAGTGACGTAGCTAGAGGTTTGAGGGTACAGGTCGGAGTGGGGAGGCTTGGCTCCTTGGGTTGCCCCTCCAATATTTAGTGAGATTTGTTATTGTATAATGTTAGTAGAAATGCAATAGGTGAACTACTATTCATAAAGCTTTTGGGAGGGGGCGATTTAAAATCGCAACCGCACCCTCCCCCAGCTACGCCCCGGGACGATATGGTGCTAAAAACATAACCAATGTTGTTGTCACCATTCACATTTCATCTCAAAATTACTTCCAGTAAAGACAATTGTATCTTCATTCAGACGGAGATCTACAGTAATATTAGAACATTTAGACCATGTGTGTGAAAAATAGTATACAAATTGTATATACAATCTTACACCATAACAATCATATTTACACAATATCTAGGATCTTAAACATTTACGGTGATGTAATAAACATCACAATTATTTTTAAAATCATTTACATTTATTGATATCACTACATACTCCGATAATCTATTCTATAGTCCTACCACTCTATTGCTGATATCCAATCTACTTCTATACCATCTTTTTTTCGGACAATGTAAACCCTTCTTCTCATCTACGATGTAGTCACCACGTTTCGGCCGATTCATTCTACGGCCCTCTTCAGGTGTAAATTGTAATATCCGTAAGGAAAGAGAGACTCTCCTGTTGGCCTCTTCTTCCGGTGGTTCAAAGCAACAACAAAACAAGAGGGCCGTAGAATGAATCGGCCGAAACGTCGTGACTATATCGTAGATGAGAAGAAGAGTTTAAATTGTCCGAAAAAAAAGATGGTATACGAATAGAAGTAGATTGGATATCAGAAAATTATTTTTTAGCAATAGAGTGGTAGGACTATGGACTATGTCCGGGAAAAGATGGTATGTTAATGACTCTTCTCAAAGTTATAGACAATACCTTCTATTTACTTCTACCGTATATGTATGGCCTTTCAGTCAATTGCACCCTCTTCTAGTAAAACATACAAGCACTAAAGTGAACAAGGAAAGAATTGTTATCTAATCAACTTTGGACATCGCTGGCAGATGGACTTATATGTGTCGAGCAGGACAAACAATGAGTCCATATTACGACTGGGGATTGGCTATCAAGAATTGAATCGGGTTAAACAGAAACTGAATGAGTGTTCTCTCATAAAAGGCACCATCCTCTAAACATTAAACTCGACTCGGAAGTTTAAAGAGAATGATTGTTATGATAAACCAAGTACCCGGAATGTTGTACCCAGACGACTTATTTTACCCAACAGTATCAGCTGATAACGGGTATGCACCTGGGTGGATAGTTGCATATGCATGTATTTAGGTGCTTTGGTTTATGGTTTTGCGAAAGCAATATCTTAAAAAGAATCTGAGTACCATGCGTTCATCAGTTCTAACCATCTGTTTGTGTGCGTGGGTGCGTGTGTGTGCTGGCACTGAAACATATTAATCCGAAAGAAGCAAATGAAAGGAAAGGGGAGGAACATAGAAGAAATAAAGAAGAGTGCGTGGAGTTATTTTAAACTAGTAAAATCAACTAACATTTCTATTTAATCTTTTCAACAAAAATAATATATAATTTGGAAAAAGAAAAAAGAAAACGTTCAGCTGAACCATAGCTAGAAAGAGTACGAAGAGATCCACATAACAGTATTGTTTTAAAATGTGTTTCTACTCACAACACTGGTTTGTGGCTGCGTTTAAGTTATTCATGTGTTCTGACATTCGTATCTATGTATCCGGACTTTGCCCAGCCCTAAACGTTCATAGTAGAAACTTGAAATTTTGTACGCACACTCCCCCTCAATGAGTAGGGAAAATGCTGTTTTTTTTAAATTCCCCTCCTAAATAGGTTTTTAGAGGTTAGTTCAATATGCAATGTAAGTTTATGGTAAATTGATCACTAGTTTATGCCCGTTTGTTTTTTGAAAATTCGGAACTTTTTTACTGATCACAGCCCAACAAAAGGTGAGAAAAATAACTTATTCATTGATCACCGCTTTTTCCAACTTTTTAATTGATCACCCTCAACACAGCATATATGAGTGGCGGTGAGTCATAATTTCCACTGGAATGCTAGTTTTCTATTGCTATTCTTTAATAAACTGATCTCCCACATTAAGTTCATACACTTATAGAAGACATCAAATGTTTGTAAATGATTATACATTCATCCTCTAATTCTACAGTCAGAGTTAAAATGGAAATTGCTGAATCAATGCAATCAAATTAATTCACTTTTAGTTGCTTTCTTAGATGCACAAGGTGGTTTAGACAATGAATTTTGCAAAGATATAATTAACTATGGCTTTGTAACTATAGCAATGTGTTGGAAAGTTGTGTAAGAACATTTCTTCTTTTTTCTTTTTTATTCAAGAATTTCGGCATCTCTAAACTCATTATTGAAATGTTAGCTGTTAAATGTTATCTGATAGAGCACAAACTAGATTTTTTTTCAAACCTCTTTCTCCGAAACTAAAAAGTCACCGGCTCGTAAGTCGTACCTCTTGTAAAATTAAGATATCAAATGCTGCAAGATAAGCACCGGTTTCCGTGCTGAACTGGGCAAGCCAAGACTTTGCAGAACAGACAAACAACATTTCGTTTGTCAGCAAAGAAGCAAAAAAAGACGAAAATGTTACGATAACACAGATTCACATCCTTGGCATCGGAATTCCATTTGAAAGAAGACAAACGATCAGTTTTCAAGTACCACAAAGAAGGCAAAAGACGACTCTTGAAAGATCTTTTGTTTTTTTCGAAAGATTATATCGCGCCTTCTTTCGGGACGAGCTTCCCTGGGGGAAAAAAACACGCTGTTATTCTGCACACCAACGAACGCTTTAGTTTTCGGTATTTACTAAGTGTAGCTTAGCACAACACACGGCCAAATTGGGTGGAGTTTGGGTAGGAAGATCGTGTTACGACAATCTTCCAGGTTAAGGAAGGACTCTCTTGAAAATCAGCATTGGTTTTTGTTGAGAAATGAGTTTCTTGCATATTGTGAAGTCTTCTATTGATAAAGAACTACAGAGGTAATTTATCTTACTATAATTAAACCAAATATCCGTCCGTGTTAGCAAAACTCAAGAACGGCCACCAAATGTTCTGAGTTTTTGAAAAATCACCTTCAAAATAAGTTTTTAGTGAGGGATTCGATTGACAATGTAAATTTATCATAAATTGATCACCTATTTTATGTCCAGCAGCGTTCACGCTTACCTCAAAAATGACTATCTTACTATAATTCACTGAAATATCTGTCCGTCTGTGTTAGCAAAACTCAAGAACGGCCACACCTATGGCCACCAAATTGTCTGTGGTCACAAATGGGACCCCGGAGCAGGTCTTTAGCAAGTTAGTTTTTGCAAAACCCCCCTCAAAATAAGTTTTTAATGGGAGTTCAATATCAATGTAAATTCATGCTAAATCGGTCCCGTATTTTGAGTCCGGTTGCGTTCATGCTTTACCTAAAAGTTTACTATCTTACTAACGGACAGACATTTGGTGAATTATAGTAAGACTAGCTGAAAACCCGCCCAACTTCCTTATCAATGTGTAGTAGTAACAACACCACATGTGGGGAAACAATATCTGCCTTTAGATAATTGCTACAATCTTCCCGTTCTCCATGTAGACTATACATATCTGAGATAGCCCAAATGGAAAAACAATTTCTCTTAAAACAAGATAGGTCCATAGAAATCTTTGAAGTGGTAAGTATGTTTTTCTTTGTGGTCCATACTATACAAGAAATAGGCACAAAATCAACAAAATGTAAACCATTCTGTTGTTGTGCTGTGTCACTGAGGGAAATACTAAAAAGTAAATATATCTGAAGATTTTGGAATATGTGATTTATTATCAAAGTACTTATGAACAGTTTAAATAAGAAATGGCTGCAAAGAGGTTTAAAGTTACCGCATGGTTGAGGCTCGATGTCTAACTTTTGCTCAAGGAAAACAAATTATATTAGAAACCTGACTAAAGATTTCTTCCTAACATAAAGCAGTTAGTCATGTATTTATAAAAATCTGTCATCTACCTATAATAATATGCCATAGGTATTTATTTAATTATTTGTCCTCTGTCACGCTAAGAGACACAACACTTCTCACTTCTCTATTATCATTAAGTAGGTCATGGCATGATGATGTAGTAAAATAGAATTTCATGTTCTGATGACCCAGTAAAAATGCTGAATTTAAAGAATAATATATAAAGTAATAAAAACAAAAACAAAAAATAATAAAAATCCGTGTGTGGTCAACAGCACACTATTCTCCAAGCTCACTTTTAGGGAATTTGACCATTTTAAAAAAATTGTCTCCTTTGAAGTAGTGACTTTGGGCATGTATACAATGATCTCACAAACAGTACTGCTCACAAAGGGTAGCAGTAAAAGTCTGTACTACATTCAATGTGTGCACGCTGTTCAAATTACCCAAACCTTTGGGTAGCACGTATATATTACGGAATTATAAGTTTGTAAAAGATTTTGGTTGAGATTTGAGTTAGCAAACTAGAGTAATTTTTTATGAAAATGTATTATTTGTTTTACTATAAATTAAATAACTATAAATTAGAATATATAAACATTCTACTTTATTATACGAGTTATTGTAATAACATGTATTCTCCTTAGCATTTGTATTGACGGATATATTGCGGCTTATCAAACCATTTTCTATGGACAGTGTTGACTAATTTTATGCAAGTTTTGAGTATGTGTGCACGTGTAACTTCTTGCGGTCATTTTACTGTATGCGTTTCAAATTGCATTCCCATATTTTACTTGTTTTATTAAAAATATTATTTTATTACCATAAATTAAAATAATACTTATTTCATTACTATAAATTAAAATATTACTTATTTTATTACTATAAATTAAAATAGTACTTATTTCACTTAAAATATCCCTTAAGATATTTAGAAAGAAAGAGGGGGAACAAAGGTGTTAGGTAGTTTACTGAAGGGGTAGGAAGAGAGAGGGGGAGAAATGGAAGTGAGGTAATTTTATTAAGAGGGTGAGAAGAGGGTAGAAAGTTAGGTAGTTTACTGAGGGGGTGGGGAGAGAAGAAAGTTAGGTAATTTACTGAGGGGGGTAGGAACATTTTTGCATATGAAACTAATCCATGTTTGTATAACATTTAGGTAAAATCATGGACCGGCAACGAATATTGGAAGGGATAAGGGAGAGGATGAGAAGATACAGGCATAAGATAATGGATAATCTTAGTTGCCAACACCCATGGAATTTCCACGAGTCGAGCTAATATATATTAATGTGCTTCTATGAGCACTGTTGAGGTTGGTAATTGAGTGAATATATGTTTTGTTTCCAGGATTATGCAATACAGCAGAAAACAGTCATAAATATTATTGATTAGCTGTCAAATTGTCATATCTTAAAAATGCTTAATAACAGTATAATGGATTATGGAATTATGTATTGTATATTCTCTCATAAATATCTAAATACCTAATAGTTTATTACTAACATTCCACTGTGGCTTATATAAGTAATTCAGTTAGAAGTTTTCAAGTTACCTGTATAAACTGAGTTAAAACTCACACCCTAATCCAAGTCTCGCCCACTGATTCATGCCAATGATTCAATTCACCTCATGTACAGTCATCCCTAACTGACCAAAATCACAATGCATGAACTGAGTCATCTCCCTAGTCATTGATCTAAATCATCCTATTCATAGTGTAATGGTTGCTGCATTCCAGTAATTGAAAGAAACCCAAGCCTTGTTCAAGCAGATGAATATTATAATTCTCATTTGTTTTTTAACTTCTAGTCTAAACAATATGTGATAAGACATTAAAATAGATTATTTGACAACTTCATTGTACTGATACATATGTAAATTTGTTTACAAATAAATAGGTATTTGGAATTCAAATATCCCAAGCAAAATAGCAGCACTATTTATTAGGAATTTAAGAAAATGAAAAAAAGAGGCATACATCGACTTGTTGACTAGTTGTGTAAGTTAAGCCAGCATAGATTTCAGCTTGGTGTGGTTTTCTTTGCTCAGTAGGAAAAAATATCCCTGTGTATAAATTGGAATCACCTGGGTTACATGGGTGGCTGTGAATGGTAGTGTCTGCATGACTTGCGTTACTGGAATGGACTGAACTAATTGGTATATTAGTTACCATTTTCTGTTCGCCATCTTGTTTTAAAAATAAGAGAGAGAGACAGACAGACAGAATCTTTCCTTGTGGATTATACACTCGAAGACTCTAGAATAGATCAGCCAAAACATTGTGGTAACGACCTCAGCAACACAAAAAATGCATTCAATTGTCCAAACAAATCTTGAAATGTTAATGTCTCTTCGACTTTTATACATACCATTGGCCAATAAGTAGTAAATAAAATGGTTTTGATAACAACACTTAAGATTAGGAAGCAAATTAAATTATAAAATTCAATCCTTTGATTTTGTATTAAATATAATGTAATCATTTTAAATCTTATTTTTCCTAATTTCCACAGGACTATTTACAATATGCTCAAAGCAGAAAATTCATCAGTAAATCAAAACTTGGCTTGAGTTAGAACTCTCTAAATTTTACTTACTCAATCTAATAAAAGTAGATAAATTTAGATTGTTGGCTGATAAAATGTTTTTCTACTTCTTCGTATTTGGGAGATTGTTATTAGAAACCGTCAACCAAAACTGTCAACATAGGTTTCTTCAGTTTTTAAGTGATTCTGCCTGGCTATGTATGTGTCATGTGTACAGGCCACACCAATGGAGCTGACAATTTTAACATTTACTCCTTATTATGTTTTTAGGGTGGCGGGGGCAATTTACAATGTAATTTTATGCTAAATTGGTCCCTTAGTTTGTGTCCTGCAGCATTCACACTTTTTTGTTGTTGAAAATTCAGACTTTTTAGTGATGCAACAAAAGGCAAGAGAAGTAATTCATTGATCACCCCTTTTCCAAAATTTTTAATTGACCACTCCCAACATGGCATGTTGCCAAAAGGTATTGGTCAGGTGACAGTTTCTATTGATTGACTTTGTTTTTCATATTTTTATTTGCATCCTTATGGAAATCTTTGCTAAAAGCAGAACAGTGTGTTTCTTTTCCATGCAAATCCATGGCCCTTGGGCAGGAGGTTAATTTGTAGACTAAACAAATATAATATCGCAGTCTACAAATATCTACTGATTTGATTAAAGATGTTAAATAATCAATAACTGATTCTGAATTATGGAAAGATAAAGTACATATATTTTTATATATGAACACATAGTATTGTCATATAAAGAAAGACATTTCTTGAAGTAGCTCATATTCTGAGTATGTATCCCTTTTGTAACATAAGTGATAAGCAGCTTTTGTGAAGTAGAATTATGATACAACAAGATTATAACAAATAACAATAATAAAACTTCTGAATAGACATTAAAAGTTATAAGCTGTCAGCAGGAAATGCTATGTTCAATATGTTTTATTGTTACCTGTCAATGCTCTTAGGGAATAATTCTCTGTTTTAACTGTCGGCTTATGTTGCTACCTACCAATTGAAGTTAGTCATTACATGTAGTTAAAGATAATTTGGGGGTGAGGGTGACAATTACAAGTAGTTATTATTAAAAGCTGAGATTTGCATTGAAAACTAGATATGTGTATCTTCTTTCAAGTCCAGGTATACCTTGATTAGTGCGGCTGATTCATTCTGAAATCTTCTGTACTATTGAAAATAGCACTGTTCAAGGACTTACTATAATTTAATGTTTTTTTTAAGCTTATACTTAATTACATTAAGTTTTACAGCAATACCATAACTGTATTACATCAAAACCCGCACTAATCAAAACCACACTATACAAGGTATTCCTGTATTTTCAAAGCATTATGTTGATACAACCTTGAGATTGGAGATATTATTTTTTCTTTAAAATTAAATAAATAAATAATGAACTATTAAAATGAAAAATATTGAAAAATATTTTCAATTTCAGTGTTCTAGACATTATAAATATTAAAATTCTAAAACTTCAAAATTTAAAAAAACCTTAACATTTTTAAATTAACATTTTTATGAACGTAATACCGTTGTGTATTGGTGTATGTCTTCTGATGTACATGTTATGGCAGTTTAGGCCATTTTCAACATCTTTACAATCTTAAATAAAATAAATAAATAATGAAAATAAAATGTAAAAAGTAGTCAAATGAAAGAATCTTGATTAAAAATAAAATGGAATTCAGAAAATAAAATAAAATCATTCTTTATTAGTCAGATTATCAATGCAAAGCAGAAAATAATCATTATAAATTTTACAAGCCAGAGCCAAATAATGTACAATATGGTTCTTTGACCTGTTCTAAAATTAGATTTAGATTCCTGTTAAATGAGATAATAATAGTAAAGAATATCACCAATTCAGCACTTGGGATTGAATGCCACAACTTATCTTTACATTCCTTTCTTGGCCTTTGGGCTGGGATCAGAGTGAAGTAACCCCAGGATAGCACTTCCCTATTGCACCATAAGGGGAGGGTCAGGAGTAGTCCTGAAGCCTTCGTGACATTTGGTGATTTATAGTAGGAGATAGATATCATTTGTATAAAAATAAAAATTACATAGAAAATTTCATGGGGATATGTTTTGTGGTTATGCTGTCACATACAGACAGACATTTGGTGATTTATAGTAGGAGATACATATCTTTTGTATAAAATAAAAATTACATAGAAAATTTCATGGGGATATGTTTTGTGGTTACGCTGTCACATAAAGATGGACATTTGGTGATTTATAGTAGGAGATACATATCTTTTGTATAAAATTAAAATTACACATAGAAAATTTCATGGGGATGTTTTGTGGTTACGCTGTCACATACAGACGGACATTTGGTGATTTATAATAGGAGATAGATAGCTTTTGTATAAAATAAAATCAACTCTTTACACCAAGTGATCTTTATTTCATAGTTAAGACCTCTGAACTATCACCCAAGTATGTTTACAGTTTATTTTTGATAAAACATAAAAAGGCCTAAAGAGCAAGGATGAATGTAGCAAAATAAGTTTATTTTCGATAAAACATAAAAAGGCCTAAAGAGCCAGGATGAATGTAGCAAAATAACAGTTTATTTTCGATAAAACATAAAAAGGCCTAAATAGCCAGGATGAATGTAGCAAAATAACCTCAATGCTGAAACTAAATACTTATAAAGTTTCTTCCTTTATACAAAGGACAAAGGCAACCAGCACCTATAAGAAAGGAAATGCTTACACATATATATATCAGTGGACCACTGACAATCAATATAGCAGGTGGAAAAACCTGAACACATTTGCTCACTTGTTGAAACAAACACTTACAGAAGCTTTATGATGCATTTGACAAAACCAGTTGTCTAAGAATAAAATCATGGGGGGCTTGTTGCCTCACCCCCATACCAAAACAGGGCGCTTCAAGTATCATAAGATTCTCTTATAATATGGGGTGTATATTCTTTACTAAATAGGGGTAAAACTGCGTGGAATTTTGTAACAAATCTTTCACTGCATTATATTGGTATCATTGACACCAAACATGTAAGTGTGTCAAATTTTGTAGCAAATAAAGCAGAAAACAGAAATAGATTATCTTTGTTCATTTCTTTGTTACGTACAAAAGGTTTTGGGTTAAGATTTGGTTTAGCAAACCAGAGTAATTTTTTTATGAAAACTTCTTTTTTTCCTACTATAAATTAAGTATATAAATATAAAAGTAACAATGTATTTAAGTTCAGCTTTTTAAAAAAAAATTCATTTTAAACTTTTGGTGTGCCAGGCTTGTTTGTGCTTGATGTAAACTACATTAATTAAATATATTCTGTAAATAATGCTTACATTCATGACCACTAACAATCCCTTTTTCCTTATTTTCAATGCATAATATACAGATTGAGGGCAGAATATTTTAGGAAGGATATGTGGCTGAATGGATAAAAGCATTGGTTAAGCATATCTAGTAACTTGCCTTGTGGTTGTGAATTCGATCCCTGGGTCGGGTAGTGTCATATACTCTGGTACAGTTGAAGAGTCAGACAAGTGACATGTCAAGGATGAATTAACTGATACAAGATATTCTCTAGCCTGGACAGCAGAATGAGAACAATTTAAACCCTGGTTCAAAATTCCTGGGTATACTCTTACGTGGACAGCAGAATGAGAACAATTTAACCCCCACCCAGTTCAAAATTCTCAGGTTACCAACTACAACATATTTGAAGAAGCAACTATCACGGCCAAGATGAGGACACTAGACTGGGTAAATCAGTGTATAATAGTAACAGCATTATTTTGTTAAACAGAAAGTAAAAAAGTAGCACCATTCCCTAAATTGAAGTATTTTTATAAGTTAGTAAACTTACGACACGTGTTGATCTTCCATATTAAATTATATTATAATAGTCATCATCATCCAAATGTCAATTAGAGCATTTTTCTTTTTTTTACGCACACCACACATGAATTTCTATTTCAGATTAATAGATTTTTAAAAATTAATAATTAACAATTAACAGGTCTGTATTGTCACTCAGTAGAAACCATCATGGGACCAACCTCATTTGGCAGCATGCCATGTTGGGGGTGATCAATTGAAAAATTGGAAAAAGTATAAATAAGTTACATCTCTCGCCTTTTGTGGGATTACTAAAAAGTCTGAATTTTCAAACAAGTGTGAACACTGCCGAACGAAAAGTAAGGGACCAATTTAGCATAAACTTAGATTGTAAATTGACCCCCCCCCCAAAAAAAAGAAAATTTATTGGGGCGGGGAGATTTTCAAAAAAAAAAAATCCTTTTTTTCTAGACATAATAAGGAGTAAAAATTTAAAATTTAAACGCTTTAACTCCATTGGTGTGGCCTGCACACATGACACTTAGATAGACAGCCAGCCAGGCAGAATCACTTCAAAACTGAAGAAACCTATGTTGACAGTTTTGGTTGATGGTTTCTAATAGATTTTACTAATACCAAACTGACTCCGACAAAATACCCAAATGTGAGTGGTTTTCTCGCTGTCTCTAGGTTTTTGTGGCAACAAGAAACACCAATAAAAAGGTACCTAGAGAAGAAACACAGACATAATGACTTAAGCCTTGATTTCACTAGTATCACACTCATCCTGTCCGCTTGCCATTGGTCACTTCACGCCAGCCATTGCCCTACGTTGTGCAAAAGACCAAGGACAAAGTATTGGTGCTTCAGTTGAAGCATCTCCGGGAATGGGCGTTGAGGTAACAAAAGTAAAAATAAAGAAAAAAGAAACAGGATATGCAAACACGAACTATAACACTTGTTTAGAATAAAAACTAAGTATTTATTTCTGTAGGGTTATATTGTTGTCAGTCAATCCTTCCCAAAACCGAAGACAATGTGACACGTTCTAGAGTCAATAGATCGGCCAGTCAACTGTTGACTCGTGAGACAGAAGGGAAGAGTTTGTTGCGGCAAAGGAGACACAGAGTGTAATCAATGCAGGGCCCCAAGGGTTTCAAGCCTGCAACCAAGAAGTAAGGGTTGAACTTCTAACTGCAGTTTCTGTCTTAATCACTCTCTCTCCAGGGTGGTTTGTTGAATTTTCTTAAGTTGTGGTCTCAGCTTTCACTCTTAGGTCCCAATGCCAGTCGTCTCAACAAGTCAACTTGTCACGGCTATCAGGTATCGGGTGACTATTTTCATCTGCTGCTGAGAGCCAAAAATCTGAGTGGGGGGTTGACGTAGTATAGGTCACAATTAATTACCCATTGGTCAAGGACAAAGTATTGGTGCTTCAGTTGAAGCATCTCCGGGAATGGGCATTGAGGTAACAAAAGTAAAAATAGAGAAAAAAGAAACAGGATATGCAAACAGGAACTACAAAACTAAGTATGCCATGTTGCGGGTGATCAATTAAAAAATTGGAAAATGGGGTGATCAATGAATAAGTTACTTATCTCGCCTTTTGGGGAGATCAGTAAAAGTCTGAGTTTTCAAACAAGCGTGAACACTGCCAGAGACAAAGTAAGGGAAATTTTAAAAAAAAAACAAAAATCCGTTTTTTCTAGACATAAGGAGTAAATGTTTAAATTTTCAGCCCTCTAGCTTCATTACGCGAGATACATACATAGCCACCAGACCGACAGACTTAAAAACTGAAGAAACCTATGTTGACAGTTTTAGTTGACTGTTTCTACCAAACTTATAACTTTTGAAGATCATTTGATGAAGTCTAAGGAATGATATAGTTAGCTTTGTCTCTAACATGTAACCGTGGGTTAAATAAAGAAGCAACCTGTTTACCAGATAGTCGACAGTTGAGTAAGTAGCAAGAGAATCTTTGAGATCTCAAGCTGACTGCAGGGAAGGGGAAACCTTCAAATATGGGTATACCATTGAAATAGAGATTAAGCAAGACAACACTGGCTGCTGCAGGGTCAAACTCCACTCCAACTTCTATTCCGACTGAAGATGATTACTGAAACTTTTGTATTGTATATATGTATAATAAATGAAAAAAATATTAAAATATATATTTTTTTGTATAAATGTATTTATTTATTAGAATGAAATAAGCCTGTGTGTATCTGTATGATAAATTTTCGTTAATATGTTGTCCGGCCGTTGTCGGCTGAGGCCTAGAACACGCCAACTGCACACCAAACAGGAGTCACCTGTTAAAAAGAACGTTTCAAAACTACTTAACAATATCCCCAACTAAGACCAGTCCCAGCATTAAATGACCTAAAAAGGCTGACATGCCACTAAACCCAGCAAACCAAACCAAGACTTGTCAATTTAGCTCAGTCAATAAGACAGCCTCCTGGCAATCAGTTGGTTGTGAGTTCAAATCACAGTAGGGGAATGTAGAATTTTACATATTGTTTTACACCCCCAATTTTGGTGAGGATTGTTCTTGTTATGGTATTAAAACAAAGTCAACTCCAGACTTTGTACTGGAGTTTGACAAAAATATAAAAGAAACATTGGTGTACTAAATGACTGACTGGGTGGCAAGTTATTTTGGGTAACAATTAGAACAGTTGTTGGTCTTTTGGTAGGGCGAAGAGAAAAGAAACTTGACAGGAAGCGAACACTCATCAAATCCTGCGAGTAAAATTTGGTGATATTATGCTTGATGATAGTTACACTGAGCTTTGGCTTTGAACTCCACTAGACAAAAACAAGTCTGGTCAAAGCTTTTCTAATGACTGTTTGTGAACATGTCGTATTGATCTACAGGGTGGCGTAAAATAAGCTGACCATTTTGATTCTTTCAGAACACTGGGTTTTCTTTTGCATGTGTGTCTTTTTCCGACAGAAGTTTTTATAGCAAACGTCATGGAAACTGCTAGTTAAGTTATTGTTTATCAAGGCTATAGTAATAATTTTTTGTTTTTTTAGCATGTTGTTTATAACAATTTATAAAACACACACACACAAAAAGAAAAAAAAGAAACCAACAGTGGTCCAAAATAATCCAAATGGTCAGCTTATTTTGCACTGCCCTGTATTTAAAAGACAGGGTGTGTGAGGTCCCAAACCCAAATAAACCTCAAATATAAATGATATACAAAGTTAGTAGATTGGTTAATTTAGATCCCACAATACCACTAACACATAAAAAAATGATGAATTATTCTGCTTAATTTGTGTTTAAGGTGATTCTCAAATAGGGTGGCCATCTCCAAACTACCAAAAAGGAAGACAACCTGGGGTTCACGGACCCCTGGGAGCCCACAAAAGGTATTAGGGGTGGGGGCATTTCCAATAAGGAGGATCAAACTGAAAAGAAGGACTTGGACACGTGTTGTTAATGATCAGTTGTAAATATATAAAAGTTTTGTCTAAAATATACAAAATACTCAGAAGAATTGTTGATATGTCAAATATCACTTCAATATATGAATGCAATTGTGTAGTAATTTTTGTAAAATTTCACAAAAAAAAAAGAAGTTTTCCAAACGAAATCGGCCTTTGGCAGACTGACTCTCCCACTTGTTGACAATGTGACTACACTGCAGCTCATCAGCAGTGCTGAAAACGTCAACAACATGCAATAAAAATAAATTAACAGTTAACAACCGTTAACATTTTTATTATATGTAGTTGCCGTTGGCTATCACAACCCACTGTTTTAAGTATATCTGAGGTAATTTGAATATGTTTTTCAGTCTGACACCAAAAAGGAGGACAAATTAAAATCCTGCGGGACAGAGTGCTGTAAAGCCAGACATCTGATTACCTTATTCTCAAGTACAATGAATTGAATGACAAGGGATATTAGTGGACTGGAATTAGGTAATCAGAGTTATCTGCTCTTCATATTTTGTTGTTTTGTGAACTGTTAGATTCCCAATGATTCATGATTTTGTGTTATCAACATGGATTTAAATAAGTGTGCATTGTATCGTTTGGTAGAATAACTCTGGGTATTCTACTTTTGTTCCTCACTTTTCATCATAAACCAGCAACTCTCGCAGACTTTTGGCAAAAGGTGATATGTGTTTATTAAAACATCTGTAACTTGAAATCTATTAATTGTAAAGTAATAATCTTTGTGTTATTAATAAAAGATTGTAATAAATTATCAACTAAAAATTGTTGCTTTAGACAACCAGGTTTGTTTACATTTGCAAACTAGTAGAATTTGCATTGGGAAATTTTAGCCCAATTTACACACACACACACACACACACACAAACAAACACATTTTAAAATTTTCACCAGAAATATACTAATGGGCCGATTTCAATAAGATTTTTGGGATGTATTCAATTTTGAACGGATTTTCTTATGAGAAGGGTATTTTGTAAGTAAATCTTATGGAAACATTTTTTTTTTAATTCAACCCCCTCCCCACATTTTAATTTTATCAAATCTCCTTTGGATTCTAACAACAATACATTTTTATAAAGATAATTCTCCATAGAAGTTAAATCATTAGAATTGTATTAAATCCTGCTACCTGTTAATTTTAAATTGGCTCTGAATCAGAAAATAAGAAAACTCTACTACTTGACCTTTGAACTGTTTTCACCCACAAAAGACACTGCTGGTAAATAAATGCATTTTTGGAAAGTAAGCAATATTTTCCCAAAATCCAGCCAATTAATCATTAAATTAACAAAAATGTAAACATAGCCTTAATCTGCTCAGAAATCCACTGTGAATATGCAAAAGTATTTTTTCTTATTACTAACTTTATGCTATTTTCTTGCAGTTACAACAAAAATAAAACTTTCAAAGAAGAAATGTAATTATTGCAATACATTTTAAAAGGAGAGTAAAATAGTATATGAGAGTTGCTATCATAAACCTTGTTTTTCCACCCTGGAAAATATGTTGTTTATCAGAGTTGAAATTGGGAAATAATACAGTTGAAGCAGGGGAAAACATTATGGCGACTGGAAAAAGAACTGTTAGTGAGCAAACAGTACAATGGTGGTTTGAAAAATGTCGTTCTGAAGATGAGAATATTAAAAAAAAAA
>VCCN01003143.1:6967425-6978121 GCA_006491835.1 Architeuthis dux
TGACCGAAACCAACCAACTCATATATGCTGCTGCGTCTGCCATACCTTCTCATTAAAGTTTGTTTGGTGGAGGGGCACGCAGGTCTGCCCGGAATGCGCTCGCGAAACCCCCCTCCCCGGGAGGGCCCCGCGCACTTCAGGGCAGACTCACGCGCACCTTCGGGCATCCCCACGTGCCTCCCTAAAAAAACCATAATGAAAGCACAAAATATTACATACTTCGAAGCCTCACTTTCGTACAACGGACAGAAAATAACGGTCCAGTTTACCATTAGAGTTACATTATAAATAGAGTGCCTTGCTAAAACCTTTAAAAAAAATCAATTTTCTAAAAACTAACGAATTCCTGGAGGGTTCTAGAGTCTAGTCCAGACATGGGCAAACTGCGGCCCGCGGGCCACATGCGGCCCTTTTGATTTTCTGAATGGCACGCTTAATTCCATGAGGAAAATAACGTTTTATTAAAATTTCATCTAAGTAAAAGGGAACCTTTTTTTTTAAGAAATGAGAAAATTACAGGATAATTGGACAAATGATTACTTCTTTGTTGAAGTAAAAAAAACAACAGACTAATGTGTCTAATATGTTCTGAATCCCACTCCGCATTTAAAGAATTTGACGTTAAGCGTCATTACACAGGTAGCTAAAATACGCCTTTGTTCTAGAAAGCAAACAGAGCTCAGCGAAATGGTGCATGCAAACTATGTTGTTAGCAGAAAAGGTTCCAAACATTCTAAAAATTATTCTGGCGGTGGATTTGTGAATTTGTGGCCCGGTTTATGATTAGCAATATCTCATGCGGCCCGCTGCTCGAAAAAGGTTGCCCATGCCTGTGCTAGTCTAACTACAATTGAAGAAATCTCTGTCAGTGTGAATGCACTGCGATTACTCGACGGCTATAGTACGAAGTTGACATTCGCCAGATATATTATTCAACACAGCTGTGCAGTGCCGAGTTTGAAGTTGTTTGGGTCAGCGGTTCTAGAGATATCTGATAAAAATAAATAGAATTTAAAGATTATATATATTTCTTCATAGTTCCTATAAATTATCGGCCTTGACTTCCGCTCTTTAGAATTATCTAATCTAAATCTAAAATTGGAAACATGAAAAGAAGTAACCGAAATACTTCGAAGCCGTAGTTTCGTACGACGAACGGAAAATTATTTAACATGATAATTATTGCAGGCTGCTTCACACACCAGGAAGTCAGTCCAAAAATCCACCTTTGGAACGGACACTTCCTTAATGTATTAAAAGCACCAAAAATTACTGACGAAAGAATGCCTTTTTTTTAGCAAATTAGGTTTATCCATATTGAAGGTTTATGACAATAATTTTGGTAACTGTTTCGCGTCAGTTTTCTTCTGGGGGGGGGGGTGAGATAAGAAGATAAAGCCGAATACCGTATTACAAATATTTGTGCTTCCCTTATCCGAATCTTAATCATTTCTTTTCTTTTCTTTTTACAGCGAATGGTATTTAGCTGATGATGGCCCAAACAAGCAGGAATCTGACAGTTTTCTGTACTTTGAAAATCTTTTTCTTTTGATGTGAAGATTAAAACAAACTGTTTAAGTTTTACTTTCAAACAAATATGATTGAGTTTGAGTATGAGCAGGGTATTCGCTACACCAGGAAATACATGTTCAAGGACGAACTCAACAGTTCTGGCTTCAATGCACTCAGCAAGGCATTTGTACCAAATGCTCCAGGAGGGGAATCTGTCAGAAAATAGTTTGGAAACTAGCTGTGCAATGCTTTGGGTATGCAGTTGGATATGTTAAACCATATGAAATACCATGTCTTGCCAGAAGAATTTCACTTGGCCACTTGCAAACACCAGTTCAAGTGCACGTCTACTTAACTATATTGTTACTGGTATTATAATTAATATTTATTAAACATGGCCGATTTTCCAACTGAGGTGGGCCTGCCTACACTGAAAATTAATTAATTAATCCACTCTCGAAATTCTATTACAAAATAAGAGCGTTGTCATTATAGAAAAAAAGAAATCCCTGTATTGCTATAAATGTCCAATGCAAATTTTATGAAAGAGTTTTCGATGACACTCTACGAGGGTTAACAAGATATGCTCAACTTTAAAACAAGATCTATAACAGGAAATCTTTTTTTAACGAATATTTAAACGAATCTGCATGACTATGCACATTTCCTGTTTCTGAATATATCAAGTGAATTGATAATCAGCTTACCTGTGCAACCTTCTCGTGCATAGAGTTCTATAATTCCATAAAATGATTGGTCAAGTTTTATTTACGTTATACCTTCCTTATCAGGTAAAGAGAAGAGTATGATTGCTTTTAGGAAGGTTATCAGCGGCTATCGTATTTCAATTCAATAACTGCGTAATTTTAACTTTGAGGAAAGACCAAATCAAAGAAAGAAAAAAAAGAAGAAATGGAAAAATAAAACAAAGAAAGTAAAAAAGAGAGTGAAGAAAAGATTTAAAGAAAAACACAAAGGACAGTCTGAAGGATAAAAGCAACCCATCCTATACGAATGGTATTGTGATTGAATAGACAAGGGAAATTGTCTTATTGGGTGTTTATGAATCATTCATTACTTTGGGAAATATACAAATGTAAGTATTCCATAGTAAACTAATTCACCACGCACAAATCATTCCCAAACTCACTGACCTGAGCACATACACAAGCTTATAAATATTGACATTACACACACACACACACACACACTCTCTCTCTCTCTCTCTCTCTCTCTCTCTCTCTCTCTCTCTCTCAGGTTCGCACCCGCGCGGACAAACACAGAAGGTATACATATAAAAATATTGGCTCGTCTAGTGGCTGTGTAAGAATTGAATGCACATTGATGCGTTTCTATTTAGATTTGATACAAACCATTCAAATTTTACCTCATGTGTGTACATGTAGGATCCACCATATCGAGAACGTGAATTATTGTTAAAACAAGAACAATAAGTTCAATGGTGCGTCCAACATCCTTACGTCCATATCTGTCCATGCGGTTGCCTCAATTACTAGGAGGAGAAGTAGGAAGAAGATGCGGATAGTTCACCCGAAGTCTGGATCAAGTTTCACATCAATCCAACATGATACGACTGAAATAAATGATATTTATCATATTAGGGACCGACAGACAGACCGACCGACCGACCGACCAAAAAGTGTCTTATATAGATGCGTGGACGCATCTAAAAAACATGCTCACATAGACAATACGCTTATTGGTCTACACGTATATCCAAGGGCCTACTCAGCAAGTGGAGGTGCGTATGGCGTAGCGGTTAACGGCGCGGACAATAGAATCAGCGAACCGAGTTCAAACTCCGGTCGAGGTTGTTTACGGTCACTTCGCAAAAGGATTGAATCCACCCCATTACGTTCACTACCTCATTTAGTAGTAAACGGTCGAGGAGAAATAGGGGGGGTGAGGGTGATTCACCTGAAGGTCTAGACCAAGTTTCATATCAATTCAACATGATACGGCTGAGAAAATTATGGTTATAATAACAGCGCTCTCTATCCTTGAGAAGGCAACCGGTCTAGGAGAAGGACCACTCTGATTCCAAACCAGTGAGTGGAGCCCCCTTAACGCAGTTGGATGCCACCTTTGACATCATTCCGGCAGCTCCTGCAGCCAAACTTCGCTTTTCTTTTGACTAAATCATCTCGAGACCGAGAGGGGGTTTCTGTCGACTGGGCATCCCAGGATCTCCATACGTTTCGTCCAGACTTGCACCCTGGAGAGATCACTTCAGGTTTGTTCGATTGTCTATCGCGTCAAAAGGAGGCCTTCAAACCCAGTAAGCACATTGATCGTGAGATTACCACAGGCATAGGCACCAGCACTCAGTATTCGGATAAAAGCTCCGGTTCAAATGCTAAACGCACCCTACAATGTTGGAACTAAACAATGTCCCGACTATCCAAACATCTAGTACATATGCATAATAGCCATACTCGCAAGACCATAGCAAAATTATCTGGCATCAATCAAGGTCAACGATAATCTATCGTTTGTCTCATTGTCTATGTATATGATGTGTTTGTTTATGGTAACATGTGTCGATGCGATTCTGTGTATTTGATGCAATAATCCTCATGTGGATTAACGTTTTTCATTAATCCGCCGATAGCGTTTTTTTCTTAATCAAACCCAGAAATCCTTTGCTCAATCGACAAAGCGGACGTTGACTTTATAATCTAGCCTGATGCGCTTGTCGAAGTTTCTCCCCATTGAGCCATGCCTTTCTATACATTTTATAATTTATAATTCCTTTCCTAAAAACAAATTATTCCGCGTGTTATGAGTCATTAATCTACGGCCTACAAAAACCAGTGAAGCGAAGTTGGTTTTCCTGAACTTTAACCCCACCCTAAAAAATGGCGAATTGTCAAACTATTAAAAAGACCGTAGAATATATATATATAATTTTCAAATAGTTTTTCGGACGATTGAACTCCTTCTTGTTGTTTGTGCTGTTAACACGACGTTTCGGCCGATCTAATCTTTGGCCTTCTTCAGGTGTAATATCCGAATGTGATGGTGGTAAACAGAAGTTTTTACTCCAATAGAGGCAACGCTTAAAACGTAGGATTCGGGTGTTTTTTTTATCATTGCCTTGTCAGGTTTGGATTCCTGTACCTTGTCCATACTGAGTAGCGGAAGCCACATCGGGTTGAACTCCGCACTTGTCCGATGGCTTCTGCTACCCAACAGTAACAAGGTACGGAAATCCAAACCTGACAAGGCAATGATAAAAAAAACACACCTGAATCCTATGTTTTAAGCATTGCAACTTGTTTAATGCAAGATTCGTGTAGACGCATTACGCTTAGTAGATAGCTTGGGCTCAGATATGTCTAGCATAGAATCATATAATTAATGTTGCTTTTGAATATAATTAGCATCAGGTCCAAATCTTTACAATACTTCATACTGAGGAGTCTCAGATATGTGGAAATATATGTAAGTGCAAGCACAAACACACACACGCGCGCGCGCACACACACACACACACACACACACTGTTCAAAACCGCACTGTTCACGGTCTTATAATTCTTTTCCAGCTTATACTTAGTAACATTAACTTATACAGCAATGCCATAACCGTACTACATCAAAATCCACACTAATCAAAACCGAACTATTCAAGGTATTCCTGTATTTGTAGATTATTTCTTTTCCTATGTACAAGAAAGAGTCAGAGCATGGGAAATATTTCATTCTTGGCAAATACGACAGAAAAAGAAGGCCAAAAATAAAATCCGTACGCCAAATTATTCACGATATTTACAAAGCTTTGTTTTATACGGCACCTAGTGAAAATGGTGAAAATGATCGTAGGAAGATTGTGTTACACCAATGTTCCAAGTGGGGAGAGAGACCGATTCCTAAGAAAATCAGAATCCGAAACCCTGGTTTTTCACCCGGTCTCAAACACCGACTTCTGGCCACAGTGAGAAATACATAACTGTTTCAGCCACGAGGCTTCGTAACAAACATCTCTGAACTGTTTGTTGAATTCTATGTACAATAGATGCCACCAGAAATGAATAAAGCATTTGTTGATAACATTTAACGTGAAGCTCTGATAATTTGGATAATTGTTTTGGGGTGGTTCCCTAATAATGTTTATTTGATTTTAAAACAATTTTAAGCACGTG
This sequence comes from Architeuthis dux, assembly GCA_006491835.1. Taxonomy (NCBI): domain Eukaryota; kingdom Metazoa; phylum Mollusca; class Cephalopoda; order Oegopsida; family Architeuthidae; genus Architeuthis; species Architeuthis dux. The sequence goes on from VCCN01003143.1 coordinate 6,973,103, forward strand.
AACGGATAACTGAACCAGGTCATTTCATTAACGAACTCATCAAGTTCGTAATATCTTAAAGCAATCATTATAATATTAGAAACCGTCAACCCAAACTGTCACCAAAGCTGTCAGCATAAGTTTCTTCAGTTTTTAAGCGAGGCTGGCTGACTGGCCGGCTATGTATGTGTCACGCGTACAGGCCGCACCAATAGAGCTAGATGGCTAGATGTCTACAAAAAAAAACGTTATTTTTGTTTTTTGACCCCCCCCCCAAATAGGTTTTTAGTGGGGGTTCAATTTACAATTTAAGTGTAGGCTAAATTGATCACTTAGTTTGTATCCAGCATGTTAACGCTCGTTTTTTGAAAATTCGGTCTTTTTTAGTGATCACTGCCCAACAAAAAGTGACAGAAACTATTTATTCACTGATAACCCCTTTTTTCAATGTTTAAATTGATCACCCCCAACACGGCATATCTGCCAAAAGACGTTGATCACGTGACAGTTTCTATTGAGTGACTAACCAGACCTGTATATACAATTTATACATATAAAAGGCATATATGCAAATGAGTGTGTTTATTTGTATGGTTGTATGTTTGAATCATGTCATGTCCGCCACCTGACACATCCCAAAACTCATAATGGACTGGTCCACATGAGATGCATTGTACAGCAGTGAAGGGAAGTCGAAGGGTTTGAAATGTGATCGCCTGTTGTCATAACAGCAGAATTTAACAAAGTTATAATTTCAAATGAAGCGGTTGTTTTACGTGATAATGTGTCACGTCATAATAACGCGTGAGTGGTAAACGCTAAGTATTTTGAAGTTTTAGAGAAAAACGTAATGTTTAATCGGAATTATATTCGAAAAATTAAAATAAAAAATAGGAGGCACGAACAAAGGTTATAGAGGATTTTATAAACATTTGTTAAAGAATAGTGGACTTTTTAAGGTTATGTTATTTGTGTTTCTAAAGGATGGCTTTATGCGCCATTTTTGACGGTTATATGCTAGTTTATTAATAAAACGTATCTACAATAGAGATGCGTGGTTAATGCTAGTTTATTAATAAAACGTATCTACAATAGAGATGCGTGGTTAATATGTTGACCTGGCAAACCATTGATAGCGGCATCCAAACAAGAGACATGATTTATGCAAAATATTTATGCAAATTGAATTAAATCAAGTTAATAATGCCATCTCAGATATATTTCCGTAACTTGCATAGATAAGCACATAATTGCTTATGGTCCGCTGCCAAGATAGCCAATTTTGAATAATGAATTTAAAATAGCATCACCATAACGTCACAATGCATAATGGTATTTATTTTCCTTCCTACGTGCTCAAATACGACACAAAATCTGGTTTAATGTGGGATCCTACATGTGTGTGTAGGTAGTGGCAACAATAGCCCAGTCCCACCGGCTTTTGCCACAGGCGCCAGGGTGACCCTACCTATTAGTTTGATGACAGGGTACCGCTTTGGAGACAAATTCCCAGAGACCAGGTACGCTTGATGATAATACTTTTGCAGGTAGGCAGACGTAACACATTTGAAAAGACTGTACACATTTGTGGAATATACTAATATACTACAGTACCGGTCAAAATAAGAGAACGATTTATTCAAATGTAGTTTTTATTAATAGTAATTGCCACAGGATCTTGAAATTTATAGAAATTGTAACATTTGGTATATACTTCACGTATGAAAAAGCTTTTGTCGATAGTGATTATGGGAACAAAATTCAAGAAAAAGCTTTATTTGAAAAAGAAAAATACAGGACTTAATGCCGACAGACAGAATAGGGTTATTATATTTATAATTAACCCTTGTTTACAAGACACAAACATCTATTTTCTCTTTGTCTTTATTAGTGTTATTCACGTTCAAATTCTACGGAGCATTTTTAATGTCATTCATTGTAGATGTATAACAGTAATTTACCGTTTTTTTCTAGCTTAGTAAGATTTGAATTTTTTTTCTCGGAGTGAGTTTTTATTTTTGACTGACCTGATCTAACTTCCATCAGGAATTTTTTTGCATACTTGCATTTTAAAATCATATTTGTACAAAATAGCTCTAGTAGATGGACACTGGAACCAAAACCCTACCACTTACTTCGTTTTATGACATTGTTATTCAATATATTCCTTTAAACGATTGCATACTGAACATAATTTTCTAAAAAAATACAAATGCTTTACTTCTTATGTTAGATTGTAACGAATACATTACAACAATCTTTTGGTAAAATTGATATTATACTCAGATGAAATGAACATGGACATAATCTGGTAAGTTTATTGATGTTTTGATGCTGGTTGTTGCTGTCATAATCACTCCTATTCATCTCGATTTAAAGTGTAGCGTAACAAGATAAAAGAATGCTATCAAAATGAAAGAATTATGGAAATTGCATCAGTCATGCTCAGAAGTCTCTAAGGATGTATTAAACGAGCTGAAAGGACAAGCAGCTGTAAGATGACACAGCCAGATTCGATGACATCATCAGCTGGTAAAACCCACCCGGTTCTTGAATATCATTTACGTAATATGGACTATTTGTATAAGATTTTATGCATAAAAGCAATTACAATTTTACGCATGAAAGCAATTAAGCACTATCAAACTTAATTTTATGTTTTTATTCAAAGACAATCCAAGAAGATTGACGTCAACCATTTAAACGCTGAATATTAGTCGGAAATCCTACGCTGAAAACCAAATTATTAGATTTCTACAACCAGGATGAATGTAGTTTTTCTTCCAATTCTCAGATTAATCATTGTGGTCAGTGGGCCTATAAAAGGCTCAAATACGAGTCTGTTGAGTAAGAAACAAATCTTTCATGACTGTGTCACCAAATTAAACCGTTGACGTCATATTGCTATATCTTAATTTAATGACGTTAAAATAGCATCATCAACAAGATAAAAGGGTAATTATTTGGAATAGGTACATCAAAACGTTTTTGCTATATAATGCAAGGGAGGTAATCAAGATAGACGCTATACATGATTAGCTTCTGCTGCTGCTGTTTAACTATTACCGTAAGGAACAAATGAGAGCAGAAAACTTCGAACATTTGAAACGGTATTTTATTAAATTTAACAACAAAGAATATTATTTAGGGTTAGTGTGGTGTTTAGGGTTAATGTTTAGGGTTAGGGCTGGGGTTGCAATTAACAACATAAAAAGATTAAATATTTTTTTCATATGTGTGACTCTAAAATGAATAAACATTAGAAATTAATAATAAAAAATGATTGAATAGTTTTTCTTTGTCATTTCTGACACTGTTTCTCCACACAAACTCGTGTAAATACGAAGTAAACAGTTTTTGATTTGTGCAAATTGTCTGCGTAATTTACGCTTTACTCGCATCCACACGTTTTTCTATTCTATTCTATTCTATTTTGATCATGTACAGCATCTATCCTGGTTACCCTCCCACCTTGCATAATATAGCAAAAACACGTTTTAATGTACCTATTCCAAACAATTACCGATAAAAGAATGCTATCAAATCAATAGAAACCGTCACGTGACCACAGGAATGTACAGGAAATTATATTGTCACGTATTCATCAATAAAGAACAGCCGAAATTATGTAAAAATGAAATAAAATAAAAGCATTGCCTGTTTACAGGTTTATAACCATACGAAGATATTGTAATGTTTTTATATTCTATTCGCCCAGGTATTATATTTCGTGATTTAAACGTAAATAAAAGGCAAGCAACTCGTCCGATCGTAGCGTACCGGAAGCTTAGACGAAGCCTCGATCTGATAACGGAAGTGACCAGGCGAAGTCTCGTTTTCGGTAGCTAGGGTCACTCTCTTGACCAGCAGCCACCAACCTAAACACACGTGTCTTTGTTTGGCTCTTCTTTTCTTACACAGCTAAATACGGGTAAAAAACAAATGCGCTTTTAACCAACACAGCTAAACACAAACTAACAACAAACCAACAAAAGCAAAGACCTAGTAGATATTATTGGCCCCTATTTTGAGATTAACCCTTTATGGGGCAAGTGCCTATATATGATCACCTGAGAACCCGTCAGCCACATGCAAATATTGTAGCCACAAAGAGAACATAATCCGCACCAATGTGGTCTGCAAGCTTTGCAAAGTACACTTGTGCTTGAACAAACTGTTTTTGGCCCGCATAATAACATTTTAAAATCAACCTGGATGTGTTATTTTTTTGTTAATATCAATTTTTTTGTATCTATTCATTATATTGAATGTTATTCTTTAATTCAATGTTTTATTTAACTTTCTACTTCAATTTTTAATTTTTATATATTTTCCATTTTTGGTCTCTTTTTGGGCGAGGCACCATATATGATCACTATATCGCAGAGGGGCTTTTGCCCCCATAAACACAAAGATTTAAGAAAACTTGCAACTGAAAATATCTTATAATTTGCTGTAATTAGCTTAACATACAAAAAGGTTATTTTGATATCTAAAATATTTTAGGGGCGCCCTATAAAGGGCTAATCACCAAAGTTAAGTAACATTCGTGTCGATCAGTATCAGTAAGATAAAAAAAGGAATACGTGCAAAATTAAATCCCCATGTCTTCTTTTACAAGATCGTAAAAGGCAACCAAAGGAAACTGTTGCTAACTATGCACTTGTCAGAGTAAAAAGAAACTGCTAACGTAAAAGAAACATTATTGATGCTACAAGATCGAAGTTGTGGTCAATTTGCTTGCATACAATTAACCTAATGATCAATGCAGTTCAGCGTCATAACGATATATAGAAACGGTAAACATTATAAATAAAGTACAACACGAAGAACTGTAACGAACACATATGTATTTTTGCACTCACACACTCACACACTCCGGTCATCAAGTGAAACCACTTGACATGCATATATTTCTTAAGAACACTCAAGTTCTCAATATTCAGAGAACTAAAGTTATCTATCCACCAACTTACAGAAAATGGAAAAACAGCACTTGACTCCACAAGGTACAAGGTTTTTCCAGACTTGTTGTCTACA
>VCCN01003146.1:74882-84988 GCA_006491835.1 Architeuthis dux
TTCTATTGAGTGACTAACCAGAACTGTTTATTTATTTTTCAAGATGTCTTTTTCTATTTTAACGTATAAAAGGAGTGAAGAAGACAGAAAGAAATACTTACCATAGTTTGAATAGGTTCTTAGAAACTCAATTCTCTTAAGATTTGGATAACTGAAAACGATTCATTTTTTATGAAAATGTATTTTTCGATCTGCAATGAATTAATCTGGCTTTGATTTCTTCTCGAAATTTTTCAGTTTTGAGAAATAAAGGGTTTTAAGGGGTGGGGTTCTATTTACAATGTAACTATAATGCTGAATTGGACCCTTACTTTCCGTCTGTCGTACAGAACCGCGACTGTGAATTTCTCTTTTTCTCAGTGCTTATACTAGTATGACAGTGTTTGTTTTTTTTTATGTTTGTTTTTTTTTTTTTGGGGGGGGGGTTAAGAACTGACCTACATTTTTTTTTTCGGAAAATTTTTAATTTTTGAGAATCAGTTTTAGTTTTATGCTTAAATACAATTATTTAAAAAGATGAAATAAAAAAAATAATTAAAAAATATTAACGATTTATTTTAATCTTAAACCCTAACCATACATGTTTAGTACCCCTACTTCTAGACCTTAACCCTACCCCTAAGCCTAAGCCTAAGCCTAAGCCTAACCCTCGAAGCCTTGACGAAATTCAACCTTGTTTTAAACGAACGTAGGAGGCTTCTGAACATTCGTTGTTCGTATTTCAACATCCTCCCCAACTTCCCCAATCACCTGCGTCAAATGCAGTCAAGAATGTTGCTGGTCTTTGGGCAAGTACGAGAGGACATTTTCAACACTCTCCTTCTCTCCTTCTCTCCTTCTCTACTACACCCCAGTCTCGTGTGTCTCCCACCACCCCAACCTCCAACAACTCAGCCTAACATGTCATCATCACCATTTTGGGCGGTCTGGGAACGCAAAAGATTCCCATATAAAATTAATTGTAATTGTTTTTCGCTTTTTATAGGAATACTCTACCTTCCAGAACCGTAGACGCTGGGGGGCACGTGCCCCACCAATAATCTTTCAAGCATAATACGACTCACTGTCTTAGTGCTGCTGTGAGCAGTTTAACACTGGATTTTGTATTTCATATAATATTAAAGGGCTTCTTTTTTTTATCAGGCACTCAACTAGCTAGTTTTGTGCATATATTTTTTAAAGCGGAAAAGACATTGTCCAGCCATCTAGAATGACTAGGCATACGATCGGGGTCCCTTTGCACTAACTAAACCTTCGATGCCTTTGAATGTTGAACAAATTTTTATGTGGAAACATTCCAGTTGTGCACTTTGCATGCCCGTTAGGGTGAGTAAAATCAAATAGGAGCACTGCGTCACGCTGCCAAATCTTTTAGGAGAAAATATAAATGTGCCCCCCCCCCCATCCAAAAATGACGTCTACGGCACAGCTTTCGGATAGCGAGGAGAACCTGTACTCACTAAGCTTAGCTTAGTGTGGCACACAGTGAGGATCGAACTCGCTATACAGTAGTAATGGTCTTCAAGACTAGCTTGCCAACCACTCCTCCACAGTGAGGTACCCACAGTGATTGACCTGTCAGAATTCATGGAACGTGCTAGAAAGTTCTGTTTGATGGTTGCCCGATTTGATTGGTTGAAAGTTCAAGGGCAAGAAGCCTTCAAACAGGCTGCGAGTAAATCATTTTGACAACACAAAATGACCCTACCTGCCCTAGTATGTTAATGTAATTCACCACTACTCAGATACGAGCTTGTTCATTGAATATAAATAAATATCGTGAAAAACAACTCGGAAAATAGAATAGACGAAACATGTAGGTATCTCTGCAGCACTTTGACACCCAATTTTAAAACGTAAATTCAAATTTAAAAACTCGTAAGTTTTTTCTTGTTTTTGTTAGAAAGAATAGTCCAAATATGTGTCCGGAAAAAAGAAAAAAAAATATTAATTAATTATCCGCCATTTTGTTAACCTTTTTGCAAAAATTCGAAGTCTGTAATTTAAAAAGTTTTTTAAATAAAGTATTCTTCAGGTGTTTTTTTTAAATTAGAAATACTTAGTTTCATCATTACTGAGACAATACTCAACAGAATAATTACGATTTTCTTCGAAAAAAACCCACATAAATTACTTTTTTAAAACTCTGTTGTGGGGGGGGGTCAAATATCTGTCAGCGCCTGTGACTTATCGCTATAGATAAGTCTGTCAACAATAAGAGCTGATGATAATTGTCAATTACGGAAACCAGTACCTGTCAGTGAATCAGCAGTAGTAGGTCCTGACCTATGACGAGAACCAGATGGCTGATTGTTAGATTATTACAGCTGCGTCATAGCAAATCAGTTTATGCAGGCCGGTATGGCCATCCGTACAAAAATAACGCCCAATTAGATCACAGCCAAAAACAAAAAAAATTTCCAGCAATTTCGCTTTCAATTTTTTCCATTTCGTTACCCACCTTTTCGGTACATCATATCAGAACATAATTAGAGTGATGGCAACAGAAACAGAGTAAAAATTTGAATTTTCAAAAATCATCGATTTTTAAAAATTCTCTATAAAAAAGATTTTAATGCTAAGATTATTTCTCTTTTTACGAAAAATAACGATAAATTATATTTTACCAAATGAATTGAAAATATTGGCAATTAGAGCAATATTCTTTTTTTCTCAGTTTTTTACAAAACATTTTTTACGGAAATGTGCCATCTGGCATTTTCAAAAATGGAAGCAGAATTTATATTTTCATGGTCTTGACTTTATAATGTAAAACATCCACCTGATCCTCACATAATACATAAAATAAATCATCAAATGTTTTAAGGGGAGTTTTTTAATCACAATGAAAAAATATTTTTCCCGAAATTTTGAATACAAACTGATTTAAAAGAAGATTCATCCTTTATTCGATAAGTATTTAAAATGTTATTAAAATCCAATAAGTAATTGATGTGTTGTAATATTTTAAAATCTAGATGTTTTTTGCTCGTCATTTACTCGTTATTATTGCGAATCAGTTTTGTTTACATCCTGCGCGATATTTACGCTATTTTTATTCAACAATATCTCCGGTTCTATAAGGTGTACGCAAATAATTTTTATCTCATATATTTCGCCAATCTTTCAACTTATGAATGACACTAACATTTTTCGACGATAAAATTAAGTTTTATATGATTTTGACGTTTATTTTATAAGGTATCAATCTTCCGTAAGTAGGTCACGAGTCCGCAGAGATGCCTACAAAACATGGCTGCCATGTAAACAGTCTGCCTTTACAAATGGAAGCCGGTCCAGACATGGCCGAGCTCAATTGATATCTGGATTTGTTTCGACTGACTTGTTTTGCAACAACTACCTATAATTTTAGACGCTACATTACATGGGGCCTGTGAACAAGTGTCATTTACGATAATAAATCCATGGGTTTTTCATGTTGAATTGAATGGCGTTTTTTTATTTTTCACACCTTGAATAATCGCTATCAGTTGCGTCACCTCAGCGCTCAACTGAAACGCTCCGCCCACAGCTTACAGAACAGTAATTTTTCTTTCGCTTTGCTATTGTATGGAGATGTCGCCTGATGATGAGCATTTGCCGTGTTGGAAAATGTCCTTGACATATGACGAAATCCCCGCCCTTTATTCACTCTACATTTCTTTTGAATTTACTGTCTAAACAATTAATCTCTGCATCTACTTTATTTCTTCATTTTTATTAATTTTTAAGTTCCTTTATGTTTGTAACGTCTTTCTAAGATCTTTATTTCTTACTTTCTCCTAAGATCTTTCTTTCTTTCTTTCTTTTATCTGGGATCTTCCTTTCTTTCTTCTAAGATCTTCCTTTCTTTTTCTTTCTAAATCTTCTTACTATATTTTTCTTTGTTGTGGCTTTTTCGGAGCACCAAGAGCTAACCACCATAAATCTAAAATACAGAAGCCAAAAAATATTAAGTTGCATTTTCCTTTTCTCTCCAACTAGAAAGTCGGTTGGTGGTGTTAGTTTGGAGTCAAATTTTAACAGCAATTTGATTTTGAAGAATCAAAACATTTCAACCTTTCCCAGTCTTTATATCTTTTTAGTTGGGTTCCAGATCAGTCAAGTTGTCAGATTCTTTACAGAATCGCCCAAAGACGGATCTGTCAATGCTGTCAAAAGTTTGAAATAAGAAATAAAATTAGCAATATAGGACATAGTATTTGGGGGCTTTTTCCTTAGTCCACGTCGGACAAAATTTTCATAACCAGTGGAAATTGATATGTTTATTTCGTTAGTCCCGCCCAGGGTGAGGGGTTAGGGTTTTCGTTTTTGTGGTAGAGACAAACGAAAAAGACCCAGCATTTTTTTTTCGTTTTTAGGCTTCCGTACTTTAAAACTACGGACGTTAGCTTTTGGCGTGGACTAATGAAAAATACCCCATTATTCCGGCAGAGATGCGCGCTCAGACAGATGATGCACGGTTAATTACAAACCTGTGTGTCTTCCCGTCAACCTTTTTGTCGTAGGTATCGATTCAGCTTTTCTTGAATCAGCTGGTTGACACATTCCTGGCATAGATTTAATGCCATCAAAAACACTATTCGTGTTATGATCCAACCCCCTAATTTCAAATAGAAAAATCTGCTCGCAATGCCGAAAAAGAGATTAGCAACGAAAAACCACAGGTTTAAAGACGAAGATGTCGACACCAGTCACAGGTTGGTGACCAATCGAAAGAACTGATTCAATATAAAGGTATGTGAGTCGTGTGTGAAATGGCAAGAATGGGAAGCCATTTTAGGAGGACACTCGTCCGTCTGCTGCTTTGTTTTTGCATATGTCATATATTAATTAATTATGTGATCTAAGGCAAGAAAAACGTTGTTAATCAGAAGGATGTTCCCTCTTCCTCTACCCCCCCCCCACCTCTCTTCGTTTTCAGGTTCTTCTTTTTTCCTTTTTCTTTTAAACCCTCCTTCTCGCCATGTTAATCTGCCCCTTTCCTTTCTATAGTTTTCCACTCTTATTTTCCCCTCTCTCTCTCCCTCGCCCTCTCTCTCTCTCTCTCTCTCTCTCTCGCGCGCTCTCTAATTACTGTATATACATACAGCTATCGTTCGCTTTTGGCCACTTCGCTTTCACGAAAGACCTCAAGCTGCCATAGCTTTAAACTGGCTCTGTTGGGCATCTGTGCTTTATCTTGATTCATTTTCTGCATCCGTTAACAAGTTAGGACCAAAGGTACCAGAAAAGCATAAGAAAACTCGTGAGGGTGTTGCTACGCTTAGCGTAAATCTGGAAGCCATAGAAGAAGGTTATTTCTTTTAGTCTAGGAATGCTCAAAGATTTTTCCCATATATATTAATGGTAATAGTTCCCAAATGCTATGCACCACGAATTGAGTTTATAGTCGGTGAGAAAAGGAAATGGCACTTCATCTTTTCTTTTTCCTTTTACGCTTCCGTACTTTGAAATTAGTTTTTGGTGGGGACTGACAAAAGAAAATTTGAAGAAAATTATTTTAAAAATCAGGTTAAATTTAATAATCTGCCGACAGATCAAAGTTCCGGATATGTCGGTCTCTGGCAATGCGACTTAAATGAAATTGCAATCTGGGAAAAGAGTAGAAAACAAAATGAAAATTAAGTTTAAAATGTATTCTCATCTTGTGATGATTAATTTGTTTACAGTGGGTGTAGCTTTGAAATTATCCACTAAAACACTTGGCTGGTTAACACAATTTATCATCTTTTCTTTTTAAATAGAATATAAATTATTTTTTATCGGACAATTTCGTTGGAAAATTACATAGGAAAGACATGATGTTTATATTAAAATGTTCGCCTTTAATTCTTCTTACGAATGACAATCTTTTGTTATAATAATTTTGTTTCGTTTACCAATTCGGGCGTTTTTTCATCAATATAACAATATTAAGTATTATTTTTAATAGTAATACTAGTAAAAAAAACATGTACGCCTAGACAGTGTCGGCCTCACCTTTCATGTCTTTCAACGGGTGGGTCTCCCGTTCCTTTTTGGCACGGCGAGTATTTAACAAGCAAACAGTTTGCGCTACACAACACGTGAGTTTGAAAAATGAAACTAGATATTACCATGTGAGTACTTTTTGTTTTATTCTATTTTTTATTGACAGTTTTAATTAATATTTATGTGAAATATAACACATTTTCCACAATACAGTATTAAGTCATAGCTGTTTCGCTGTAGAATGCTGGGACGTTAATTTACGTCCGTCTTACGGAAGTAAGGCCTCGAAGTATGCGGTTCGTATATTACCGTATTTTGTAAACATTCAACAATAGCTAATATAGCTAAATATTACCCACATTTAGCTCCACATTAGGTAGATCTAGCTCTTAAATATATATATATGGGCCGTGGCAAGTTTAGAATGCTGTATTCGTTTTTTGCTACCCCAATTCACACATTATAATGGTTGAGGCCCGTATTTGCACTTGGTTAGTTAAAATAAGCCACCACACCAACACACACCCACACTAAATTAACACCGGAAATGTATTATTTTTTTCAACACCGACTAAATTCTGGAGGTACCTAGGGTATTATGGATTTTATGCAATAACTTTCTTTTCGTCTCTATCTTTATAACGCAATCTAGACTTATTCCAACCTTAAACCATATTGGCACGGGGATTGCTAGTATGATATATTTTGATATTATATGTGTTAATACAATAATAATTGTACATATATTAATTCAATATTAATAAATTTAAAATTCATATATGTATTAATATTAATAAATATATTACTATAATTTAATAATAATAATGCGGCAGCGGGGATCCTGGAAAAGATGAGAGAAATCCGAACCCCATCAAATAACATTTTTAATCCAGGCTGTCTATGACGCTCATATATGCTCACTTGTTCAGCTGGAAGAAGGTGTGGTCACCAGGTTGCCCTCTGTGCCTGAATAAAGGGACCCGTGAGCTACGAGAGCTAATGGTTTACAGAAGATCAAATTAAACCATATAAACGTATTCCTTATTTTCCCTGATCACTCAGCACCACCATATTTGATGTTATTGTTGTTTTTTTTACATAAACTAGTAGTATTAGTAATAATATTATCTTGAACTTTTATCAGATGAAGCATTATCAACCATTATTAATTTTATAAGTAAGACAGGCTTCCCGAGGTAAAAAGGATGCGAGTTCGAGTCTCACTAGAGCTTATTTTTTTTCCCGATCAACAGTTTACTAATGGTCGTAGAATGACGGTAAGAAGAGTTGCGATAAAAAACAAGTGAAATTGAGATGAAAGAAATACCAGTCAAAATTAATAATGTTTGACAATGCTTCATTTAATAAAAAAAAATTCAAGATACTTCAATACCATAATGTAGATTTCAAGGCGGTGTGGCTTTTGTTGCTCAACAGGGACGCGGTATGGAATTATTTGATTAACCAAGAAAAAAATGGCGACGCTGTTTATACAATTTTGACAGGATTTGTCAACATTTGTTTCTGTAATAAAACGTCCAAAACAATAATAAATAATCATTGCATCAAAAATAAAACGAAAAACGGCGTCCGAAATGCAATATAATTCATTTGAAACAGTTATAAATATACATATGAAGTGTATACATTAGTTATAAACATTGTATAGTCTGCTTTCTCTCTTTCTTTCTTGAAATTTCGAGGATTAATTTAAAAAAAAAGGAATATTATGACGCAGTTTAGTTTGATTGTATTATGGTTAAAGACTTAAAGACTTAAGAAAGTCTCTTCATCATTACACCCCACACGCCAGTACAGCAAGCACCCCACGTACATAGCCAAACCTAGCCGACTAACTCACTAGTTTTTAAAATTGTATTATGGTTAAAGACTTAAACGGCTTCTGATTAAGTTTCTGACAACCAGAAGTATCCAGACGCCCAGCAAACATTTTTTGTCCCTTGTGCTATGTCTGCCCGAAGTGGCCATATCCTATTCAGAAATGTCTTAAAATTAATACACAATTGTACAAGGTATAAAAGAAGAAAAAAACATGTATTATCAGAGTAAGATAAACAAACAAAAAATACAGCAAACATCAATGATTTACACATTCCAGAAAAATTATCCTTCCTTTCTTATGAACGCTTTCAACCTATTCAAATGTGTCTGAATGAAAAACATTCATAGACCTGTCGACGTTCGTCACAGGTAAAAAGGAAGGAATTGGGAACCGTGTATAAATTATGAAATAAGCTGTATTGCACGCGTTGCTGAAAATGAAACAGCTTATATAACAGGCGTTGCTGTGAATGTTTTTGTCAAACTCCAGGACAAAGTCAGAGTTGACTCTGCTTTGCTATGTAACAAGAACAAGAACAATCCTCACCAAAAATAGGGGCGTAAACCGATATGTAAACTCCCCATTCCCCTACTGTGATTTGAACGCATGACCTAGTGATCGCTAACCTGGTGTGTTACCACCTGCGCTAAACTGACAAATCTTAGATACCTCCAAAATGTATAGTAGAATTACAGGACATAGTAGGAGCAGAGTTTGAGTCTGGGGCAGCCAGACTTGAAAATCTTTAGTTTGCTCCCGTTTTCTGCCTTTCACTGTCGAAAAAAAAGATCCTCTCTTTCTATACGGGTAGCACACCTGAAAAAGGCCGTAGAATTGATCGGCCGAATCGTTGCGGGAACAACATAAATAACACAAAGACTGAGTTCGGTTGTCCGAATTACTTTTTCGATGATAATGACTCTTCGCAGAATTATAGTCACTATCTTGACAGTTTTCTGTATTGTTCATTCTAGTGCTTGTAAAATCTTCTTTTATCTAAGTTATAAATATACTAGCATAGAACCCGTCAAAAATGACAGGTAACATTTTTGCTGTATTATGGTAACAAACCAACAAATATACAGAATTTGGATCCTTAGGTAAATTCAAACCAAAAGTTACTGAGCAAAAGCAGGAACCATGTCAGTTTTAGATTTTGTGTTTTACGTGTTTTTAAATTTGCAGCGATAAGAGGATATAATATATTACTGAATCTTTGCTCCAAAAAGTGGGGGTCACATTATATTCGAAGTTGCATTGTACTCGAGTAAATACGATAATAAATATCAAATTAATGAAATTGAATATTAAATCAATAAATATTTTGTAACTGGAGCCCATTGGATGCTTTTCCAATCCATCCGTAATTTGCTTGTCAAAGTGATCTACGATTTCCTGTGACATATTTTAGATTTTTTTATTTTTTTTTATTAAGCCGTCTGTCTAGCGATTTTTATATCCGCCTCCCCATGCCAATCTAACTGACTGACAATACTCCAGGCTTAACATCTTAATTCATTTAACATCTGTAGCGGTAGCTCTTGTGTATGTAATCCGTCTAAGGTCCACATCAGGTGATCGAATCGCGGTACTGTCTCTTACCCTTTTTATATCGGTTTGGAATAGCGTGACAGACGAACAGACATATGCACAAAAAGGTGACAATGGTATTTATATAGTTAAGTTAGGCTAGATTATCCATGCCGTCAAAAAATGACGGAATCTTTAATTCATTTTTGCAATTGAATTGTACTTATGAACACTATGTTGCTCTGCAATTTCTTGTTTATGTTTAATACACCCTGAATATTAAACTAAAGGTAAACTTAATTGAAAAATTATGGATTTATCAAGTTTAAAGTAACATAAAATTCTCTTTCTACTGCGTCACCGATTCTTAAACAGAGATTCCCAAATAAGATAGAGATAGAAGACATTAGCAACTTCAGAGTAGTGATAGAGAACAGATAGAGGGGAAGAGTAATAGCTTGACAAATATAATTAAGGAAGCAGCAGAGATGGTGGGCGATACAAATGTAAACAATAATAAAACTAATCAAACAGAGAAGGAATATGGAGATAGAAACTAAAGAGAACGAAAACAAAAAGGCCAGAACTTAACAAATTAATTAATAAAAGAACGAGAAAAGAAAAAAGAAAGAAAAACACGAAAAGGATAGTAGAGGCTATCAGAAAAGGGAAGAGTTTAAAACACGCCCGATCCGCTGACATACCGGCAAACAGATGATTGCAGTAAAGGATAAAAACGGCAAAATTATCAAAAATAGGG